>CM039505.1:25782433-25801234 GCA_022432975.1 Begonia masoniana | reverse complement strand
AAAAAAAAAAAAAAAAAAACATCAAATATGTGAATCCATCTTGTAGACACATCAAGAGAAACACTACTTTTGCATGCGATTTTAACATTATCAGCACAATTCTTAAAATTTTGTAACCTTGCAGGTGATGATCGGACATATTTAACAGCTCTACGCACTCTATCAATAGCCTCTTGATGATCTTTCAATCCATCACATACAATTAAGTTCAATATATGTGCAAAACATCGCATATGCATGTATTGTCCATTCAAAACTAAACCATTCCAATTTCAAACACTTTTGATCAAATATGAAATTGCAACATCATTTGAAGAAACATTGTCAGCTGTTACAGTCAAAACATTTTCGATTCCCCATTCAAACAAACATCTTTCCAATTCTCTACCAATTGTATCACCTTTATGATCCAAAATCAAACAAAAATTTAAAATCTTCTTATGAATAGTCCAATCACTATCAATGTAATGACCAGTTAAAACCATATAATTTATATTCTGAATAGAAGTCCATGTATCTGTAGTCAAACATATTCGTTGTGATGTTCTTCTAAAGTACTCAATTCCCCCTCTGAAATCTGAATCCAATCTATACCTTGTCTGAATCTTCTTTGAAGAAGCTTAGAAGTTGGTGACTAGTAATGCTACATTAAGATATACAGAGCCACGATCTTCACTTTAAAACGAGTAATGCTATAAAAATTGCTCTGATATTATAAAACGAGTAATGCTGCTTACCTTCGTCGGAAGTCGGAAGTCAAAAGTCGGAAGCTTTGTCGAAGTCAGAATTCGGAAGTCGAGGTCGGAAGTCGAGGGCGGAAGTCGGCGACTGTGGTTTCCCGTCGGGCGACTGCGGTCTGCGAGTGTGAGAGAGAGGCGGAGGAGAACGTTAGGGCTTAGGGTAGTGAATACTGAAAGTCTAAAACTGAATACTCTATTAAATCCGGTTTTGGGTAGAAAATCGGTTTTGCATCATTAATCCCGAAAACCGAACCACATTTTTCAGTTCTACTTAAAAAAAACCGAATTTCGATTATTTAATTTGCAAAACCGACCAGAACTGGACCAAATTTTCGGTTCCAGTCCGGTTCTTCGGTCCAATCCGATTTTTGCTCACCCCTACTTGTGACTCACCATACCTTCTTCGGTACTTTACTAGTTCATCCCACCAATTGTTAGCATAGTCCGTGAACTTCATTGTCACCAATTTAAATTTTTTTTCATTCGTGTAGTTTTGGTATTCAAACAATAGGTCCACCTTTCTTTCCCATTCCAAATACACCTCGGGATCACTTTTCCCTTGGAAAGAAGGAATATTTACCTTGATGTTACTTAAATCACCATCTCCTCGGTACGACCTATCATTTCTTTCCCTTTGATAATATTCATTATACTCTTCGAATTCTACATCAAAATCCTTCTTTCGCCGCATATGACTAGGGGATGGAGATTCCAATCGGTCCATCCTCGTATTTAAAGCCTTGAAATTTTCTTGCATGACTTTCATGAGCAACTTTAAGTCCACCTCGTTTTGTTCTCCACTCATGATTTTCTTTTCCGACCACAATAAGAAAATAAAAGAAAATAGTTAGAAGTAAAAGAAAAATAATCAAGTAATGGACCTTACCTCTCCCCCACGTGTTTGCTCTCGATGGATGTCACTCCACTCATGTTTCGCTTAAAAATTAAGGCTTTTTCTATAATAGTCTCTACCTCTAGATCTCTCTTTTAGTTCTTTACATAAGAACTTGATCGATGATAAATATTCAAGAAGCCAAACTATAAAAAATCAAACTTTAAAGCTTAAAAGTTCAAACTTGTAAAGATGGCTAAATCAAGGGTACAATTGAAATAAGACAAAATTTTGGACGAAGACAATATTTCAAATGAAGATTCAACAATTTGAACCTTCAAAGAATAAATTTGGATAAAGACAATATTTCGAATGAAGATTCAATAATTTGAATTTTCAGAGAACAATTATCTACGAATTTTTGAATTTAAAAGGCTAGAAATTTCAAAATCTCTAGAACAAAATTTCGATGACTAGTAGGACGAATAAAATAAGATGAAGAAAAGATTGATAACAAAAATTAAAAATAGCTTCTTGAATCAAGGAGCCGAAACTCTGATACCAAATGATGCGAACCTCGGATCGAAAGGACCCGGGACCCGACAACAACGCGGAATAATTGAAAGGAACGCCCTTTTGATTTAAGAACAAAGTAAGGAACTAAGACCCAAATCGAAGAATTCGATGGAACTCTAGTTATTAAAACAGGAGCTTGACCAAGACCAAACTCGTTGGTAAGAACCAAAGCTATCAAGCGAGATTCTTCAAGCGTGACTTGAAGAAGATTGTTGTTCTTCGCAAATAACTAAAGAGAAATCCTCTCTAAAAAAACACTTAATTTTTAATTCAAACTTGTTCTTTTATTAAATCAAATAGTTTGTCATTAAATAGGCTACACATTAAAATTAAATTAACTAATAATAAAAAACGAAAATAAAGATAAAATAACTAATAAAATCATGAGATAATGATCCTTTGCATGATCAGATGTCATCTCATGTTTAAACTACGTTTGAATATGATTTGAATTGATTTGAGTAGATTCGGTCAGATAAGATCTTTTCCTACGAGATTTGCATGATTTGCATGTGACTTTTTAATTTCTCGTATATGCATGTGCTTGGCGCATGTCCTCTTTAATTCCTACATGTGCATGTGCATGGCACATGTGTTTTTAATTCTTACATGTGTATGTGCATCGCACCCTTTCTTTAAAAGATCTTCCAATAATCTTTGACTTCTTGATTTTGTCATTAGGCCCGCCGTATCTTCAATTGGATCTTTATTCTTAGGCTTTGACTTGGTTTGAACTTGGATCACATCGTAAACGAAGTCATGTAGATCTTTATCTCTTTCCAACCCATGTGAATCTTTATGTCTTTGAAGTTTGTGTGGATCTTTACCCTCCTCTTTCCAATCCATTGGGATTTGTGGAGCCCAACTCCGTGCCTTGTGAAACTTATTTTGCCAAGTTCGTGGGGCCTACTTCCATGCTACAAATCTCTTTATTTTTATAGTCTCTTGCTTTTGTTGTGATCGCTCTTTTCTTCGGGTTTCCAAGATTAAACCATGTGAAACTTTGTTCGTTGGACCTCCTTTATCTTCTAATAGATCATAGTCCTTGACAATGAAATTTATCGCTTCTCGGTTCACATCATTTAGCTAATTCCATCGTTAGAATTGTTTATTGGTGAGAGTAGACTTTTGTTAGTGTGTTTTATTTTACATGGGACTTCTTTATTATTCAATTATTTTGCACAGTTTAATTAGACTTATATTATCACATTGTCTTTGATGATATTGTTAAACTTGTGAGTTAATCTAGTTTTATTAAATCTCGACTTTTTATTTTAGTCTCATTTAAGTCTCTCACTGAAGTTTGCGATAATTAAATATGAGGGTTAAACGGTTTGCTTTGTTTTCGAGCCGAGTTACATCCCGTTTTGTCTTGAGTCCCTCGCGATCATGACAACATTTTGGGTTAGTTTTGAATATGGATTAGTTTGATTTAATCTTGGATATGGACTAGTTTACTAATTCTAAAAGTAAAAATGATTATTATGGGAAAAGTGTGATTCTTCTGTTAGTGAGGCAAGTGTGCTACAATGATTTAAAAGTAATTGTTATTAATTTTATATTCTGGGTTATTTTGGGTGGACATTAGGGGTGAGCAAAAACCGGATTGGACCGAAGAACCGGACTGGAACCGAAAATTTGGTCCAGTTCTGGTCGGTTTTGCAAATTAAATAATCGAAATTCGATTTTTTTTAAGTAGAACCGAAAAATGCGGTTCGGTTTTCGGGATTAATGATGCAAAACCGATTTTCTACCCAGAACCGGATTTAATAGAGTATTCAGTTTCAGACTTTCAGTATTCACTACCCTAAGCCCTAACGTTCTGCTCCGCCTCTCTCTCACACTCGCAGACCGCAGTCGCCCGACGCCAAACAACAGTCGCCGACTTCCGACCTCGACTTCCGAATTCTGACTTCGACAAAGCTTCCGACTTCCGACGAAGGTAAGTAGCATTACTCGTTTTATAATATCAGAGCAATTTTTATAGCATTACTCGTTTTAAAGTGAAGATCATGGCTCTGTATATCTTAATGTAGCATTACTAGTCACCGACTTCTAAGCTTCTTCAAAGAAGATTCAGACAAGGTACAGATTGGATTCAGATTTCAGAGGGGGAATTGAGTACTTTAGAAGAACATCACAACGAGTATGTTTGACTACAGATACATGGACTTCTATTCAGAATATAAATTATATGGTTTTAACTGGTCATTACATTGATAGTAATTGGACTATTCATAAGAAGATTTTAAATTTTTGTTTGATTTTAGATCATAAAGGTGATACAATTGGTAGAGAATTGGAAAGATGTTTGTTTGAATGGGGAATCGAAAATGTTTTGACTGTAACAGCTGACAATGTTTCTTCAAATGATGTTGCAATTTCATATTTGATCAAAAGTGTTCGAAATTGGAATGGTTTAGTTTTGAATGGACAATACATGCATATGCGATGTTTTGCACACATATTGAACTTAATTGTATGTGATGGATTGAAAGATCATCAAGAGGTTATTGATAGAGTGCGTAGAGCTGTTAAATATGTCCGATCATCACCTGCAAGGTTACAAAATTTTAAGAATTGTGCTGATAATGTTAAAATCGCATGCAAAAGTAGTGTTTCTCTTGATGTGTCTACAAGATGGAATTCTACATATTTGATGTTAGCAAGTGCTGAAAAATTTGAAAAAGCTTTTGACAAGTTAATGGAAACCGATAGTAATTTCATTGGTGGGTTGAGTGGGGATACATCTCCCACTACAACAGATTGGGCGAATATTAGAAAACTTATTAAATTTTTAAAAGTTTTTTATGATACGACTGTGACTGTTTCAGCCTTTTTACATGTGACATCAAATAAATATTTTAGCGAACTTTGCAGTTTGAAATTGGTTATCATGGAGTATGCTGAGTGTGACGATCCATCATTAAGGAAAATAGCTATTGGAATGCAAGGAAAATTTGACAAGTATTGGGAAAATTATGATAATATTAATTTCTTGATGTATGTTGCAGTTGTTTTAGATCCAAGATGTAAGATAGAGTTTTTCGAACATTGTCTTACAATGTTGGTTGACAATGATAAAGCTACAGATTTGGTGAGTAAAGTACGAACCGTGATTAACAGATTATATCTTCAATACAAAATGGATTTGGGGTTTGAAATATCACAGGATTATGGTAGAACTAGTGTTGCGACATCTTCATCCACAGAACAAATAACTGGTTCTGCTTACGATAAACTATTTGAGAAATTTTGTAATCGTAATAGTCAGCGAGGTGCTGCAAGCAATAGGACGGAAGTTGATCAATACTTATCTGAGGAATTGGAAACGTTTTCGGAAAATCAAGATATTTTGACATGGTGGAAATTGAATTCATTGAAATATCCAATATTAAGTAAAATTGCAAAAGATGTATTGGTTATTCCTATTTCTACAGTTCCTTCGAAGTCAGCTTTCAGTTGTGGTGGACGTGTACTTGATTCTTTTCGTAGTTCTTTATCACCAAAGACTGTCGAGGCGCTTATTTGCACTCAAAGCTGGATTCGTGAGGAAAGCCATAATTTAGAAAACTTTAATGATGTGATGGATGAGCTTGAAAAAGGTATGTTTTAAATTTTACTCTTATTCTTTAGTAATTACTAATTATATACTTACTTTGAGACTTATATTATTTTGCAGATTTTATATCTCGAGGTGAAGATAGCGAACTAATTAAAATTAGCAAATAGAAAGAACATCGTTGTATATTTGATTGTTTTTACTTCATTTTCTATTTAATTATATTTTTATTGGTATAATATTTTTTTGCATCTTGTAGTGACTACGTGTACATGTGGTATTTTTTTCATTTTTACAGGGTTGTAGAACAATTGTGAGGCTGTGCACTTAGTAAAAACTGGTTGTAGAAGTTGAAGCCTATCCTCAGTGACGCTTTGCTCCTTCATTCCCTGTTTTATAATGAAACACCCTATAGTTAGAATTTTGAGATATGAAATTGCAAGAACAAAACAGCTCTACGAATTTTCTTTTTTTCCTCTTATCATGTTATCGTTAGATTTCTAATGCCTATCAATATTGTGCAATTAATCTCATTGGAGACAAATGCTTAAATATAACTATTTTTTTATGTATGGCTTAATATTTTAATTTAGTTCGGCCATTGATCTTCTGAGGCAACTCAAGAAGAATTTTTGCGAAGATGAACCTGGCAAGGAAAGAATTTACGACAAGGTCTGCTTTTGTCCTCTCCCCCTTGATGCTATAAAAACCTTTTGAATGATTTCTTTATTTGTAATTTACGGGTATTTTGTTTCATTGCAGAGTAGGACCCAACATATTTAGAGGTTGGCCTGGAATTACTGCGAGTTATCAAGTATGAATTTGGTCTGTCTCCTCTTCAAAAAAGTTTGAATTTTCTTTTCAGTGCTTGTGTCAATGCCAAAGACTTGGATAAGTCGCGATTGATTTGGAAGGAATATAAATCAGCTGGCCTACCTTATAATGTTACAAGCTTTTTAAGGTTTATTAGGGAGCTCGTCTCTCTCTCTCCTCTCCATCCCCTCTCTTTCTCAACGGAAAGTTCTTCTCTTTTTGAATTTTAAACTTTTCACTAATTTAAAAAAAAAAGTGGGAAAACCGAAACCGGAGTCCCGGTCTTAAAAATTAAAAACCGAATTTTATTATTTTGGTTCCAATCTTCTTCAAAACCGGACCGGACCGGTTTTTGCTCACCCCTAGTCACAAGTTCAGACATGGAACGACATGAAGGCACTCATGCGTAAAAAAATTTGTTCCATCATAGTATTATAGAGATTTGTGTCGAAAACTCCAAAATTTGACTCAAGGTTATAAAAACGTGGAAGATTATTATAAAGAGATGAAAATAGCCATGAAAAGAGCTAATGTGGAGGAAGACGACGAAGAAACAATGACTCGATTTGTTAGAGGAGTAAATCGAGAGATAGCGGATGTCGTAGATCTACAACATTATGTGGACTTAGAAGAATTATTTCACAAATCAATCAAGATCGAACGACAACTAAGAGCAAAACGGAATTCTAAGATGGGATCAACTTTGAATTCATCGTGGAAATCAAATTGGGAGGATGAAAATTCGAAACCGAGACAGGATCCTAAGAGCAAAATCGTTGCTAGCAATGTATTTTCACAAAAATTCAAGACCGATGGATCAAAGAACGAGTATGCATTGGTTAACAATGGAAGACCGGTGATCCTTACACCATTAAAGTCGTGGGAGGCAATTGAAGATCAAGAAAGGATCACGAAGGAATTTCAAATCATAAAGGATGAGAGAGAGAAAGAAAAAGGTGAAAAGAAATTAGTTGAAAAAGAGAGAGAAAGTGGTGAAAAGAAAATAGCTGAAAAGAGTACAAAGAATGTTGAAAAACTGAGGGAGAAAGAGAGAAAAGCCAAGGGAAAAGAGAGAAAAGTCAAGGGAAAAGAGAGAAAATTTGAGGGAGAGAGAGAGAGAACAAAAGTCGAGTGAAAAACAAATTGCGTTGATGAACAAAAGTGAGGATAAGCGTGAGATGATTTTGCTTTTATATAAAGATGTTTATTTATCATCTAACGACTTATCAAGTTTTCTTCCAAGTGTTGTTTCTTTTCTTTTGCAGAAAAATAAATATGAAATTCCAAGGAGTTTCGAAGAGAAATTTCTCCTTTGAGAGAGATTGAGAAGCATAAAAACCTCGTACCGAGTACGCTAGTTACAAGTCGACCGGAAACATCAAATAGGTTTGAGTGGTTGGTAAGATCATATGATTTTTATATTGCACCTATTATATGTTTAAGGTTAATAGATAATATGCAAAATTATTTTATTGGAAAATTTGTCATTGATTACTTTGCACACAACTTGGTTTATGACAAAATTGTAGATACATATTTTGCGAGTTTCAAATCTGATTTTTATGTTTTAAAGGATTTTAATTCTATTAGTTATTATTCATTATTTGATATTGTTGATGATTTTAATCCATTAAATCCGTTAAATTTATTAATTTTGTTTACTAATAAGTTTGTTCTCGTGCATGAAAGTAAAAAGGATGAATTTGCTAAGAAATTTCATGCAATGGTGAGACTTATTTTTGAACCCGGAGATTTGATTTGGCTACGTCTACAAAAAGAAAGATTTTCGAACAAACAGAACAACAAGCTACAACCTCGAGGAGATAGACATTTCCAAGTCCTAGAGCACATTAACGGCATTGCTTACAAAATTGACCTACCGAGTGAATACGGTAATGTAAGCACATCTTTTAATTTTACTAATTTGTTTTTATATGATGCAGGAGATTCGAGGACGAATCTTTTCGAAGGTGGAGGGAATGATGTGAACCGAGAAGCGATAAATATCATTATCAAGGATGTAACACCCGGAAAATTCTAATAACGTGCTAAGTTGTATGTGAGTTTAGTGTAAAGAGATAATGAAATGATAAAGGATAATACAAAGATACCAAGTAGAAGAAAAAGGGTTGAAAAGTCAAAATATAAATTAACCAATGAAAATAATAGGTAATTGAGTAAAATACTATATGGTAAAGTTGAATGGAAGAAGGTGTTAAAGGAGGTATTCACGTTGGAAGGAAAGAAGAGGAGAAAAGAGTTGAAAATTCAAACTATTTAAGTGGTTGAAAAGTCCAATTCATAAACCAATTAAAATGTAGTAAAATTTAATGAAAAAGTGGTGAGTTTAGGATGCTTCACGTTGACCATCAAGAGAGAAAGTGAGGGAGAGTTTGACAAGTCAAACTAATTTAGTGATTGGTTAAAATGGTTGTTGAAAAGTCAAGAATGGATTTAACCAATAGGAAGTTAGCAATTGAATGAATTAAGATTGGAAAAGTTAAAAGTGATATTATGGTAACTTGGCACGTTGGAAATACAAGGGAGAAGGAGGGATTGTGATTGTAATTTTAAAAAATTTTGTGGAGGGAAATTTAAAGTGAAAGAAATTATGGTTTAAATATGAAGTTTTTCATTTTCTCTTCTTCTTCACCATCGACAATCTCTCCCTCTCCTCCATAGCCGACGCCTCTCCTCCTCATTTCTTCATTTTCTCAAGTGATTTCAAGGTAAATCCTTATGGGTTTTGGTGTGTGTACATGGAAATGAAGTTTGTGAGTGATTTTAGTGTGTTTTAGGAGGTTTTGGTGAGGGTTTGAAAACCCTAAATGGAGGAGTCCGAAAATTTAGTTCTCCTTGGGGGTTTTCTTCATCTTTTGATTAATTAATCCCTAATTATGTTAGTTTAGGTTGTTGGAGTGATTTTGTATTGATAACTTATCAAGCTAAGTTTCCGTTATTTTAGGTCGTCGAACGAGTGAATTAACCGGTAGAAGTGAGCAACTGGAATCCGAGCAAACAGATAAGTAGTGGGTTGTAATTGTTTTGCCTTCGGGTCTACACCACGGAACGGTAAGAAATTGTGTGTTTGTTTGGTTGGTTGTTGAGTTTCGTTGTTGTATTGTGTTGCATGGTTTGGCCGTGTAGTGTTGTGTTGTGTTAAGTCGTTGCGTTGCGTTGTTGTGTTAGTTGCATTGTTTGAACATTGTTTGCAAATTTGTGTGAACACTTCGATATTAAGCAGAAGGTTCCGTGAACGCTTCGATGTTAAGCAGAAAGTTCCGGGATGCTTCGATGTTAAGCAGAAGGTTCCAGAATGCTTCGATGTTAAGTAGAAGGTTCCGTGAATGCTTCGATGTTAAGCAGAAGGTTCCGGGATGCTTCGATGTTAAGCAGAAGGTTCTGGGATGCTTCGATGTTAAGCAGAAGGTTCCGTGAACGCTTTGATGTTAAGCAGAAGGTTCTGTGAACGCTTCGATGTTATGAAGAAGGTTCCGGGATGCTTCGATGTTAAGCAGAAGGTTCTGGGATGCTTCGATGTTAAGCAGAAGGTTCCGTGAACGCTTCAATGTTAAGCAGAAGGTTCCGTGAACGCTTCGATGTTAAGCAGAAGGTTTCGGGATGCTTCGATGTTAAGCAGAAGGTTCCGTGAACGCTTCGATGTTAAGCAGAAGGTTCCGGGATGCTTCGATGTTAAGCAGAAGGTTCCGTGAACGTTTCGATGTTAAGTGCTAACAACCCCATGTGTTAGGGTTGTGTGTGAGTGTTGTTGTGCATAGTGCATGGTTTTTATACTGCATTTGTTATACCTACTTGCTAAGCGTAAGCTTACGTGTGTGTGTGTGTGTGTGGGTGTGTTCTGTGGTGTAGGTGACGGAGCGTTCACAGGTGAGCTTGAGAGCGAGGAACAGGACTAGGGGCAGTCGGAGATCCACGGAGCTCGCCGGTGCAGGCTATTTGTCGGGGCGCTTCGACTTGATTCTTGGGGGTGTGTGGTTGTTGGGATTGGATATTTGGTGGTTAGTTTGTGTATATTTTGTTTTGTAGTTGGAGATGTTTTGGTTAGTTGGTTAGGCTGGATTAGTATATATAGAATTGGGTGATACTGGTGTGGTTTATGGTTGAGATTTTGAGATTTTATGGTTGATTTTGTGAGAGTTGTTTAGTGTAGATAATTGTGGATTTATTCTGGAGTAAATTGGGTTTGAATTGTGGCTTTAAATGTTGTTTGTTTTTCAGGTTTTGGATTAAAAACTTTTAGGCGTTATATTGTCGGTTTTTGTTAAAAAGTCAATAACGTCGGGTTGTTTTGCTATATGATTTCAATGACTATTTTGAGTCGGTTTTATTTTAGATTTTTTACGAGTCATGAAGTTTTGGGTGTCGGGATAGAGTGGTAAAAATTTCAGGAAATATTTTAACCCGACATTTTCGGACGTGTTTTAAACGTATTTTGGGCACGTTTCCCAACAAATTTCGAGGGTTCGACAAACCCGTAAACGAGTCGTTAATTTATCAAAAAAAATTTTTTAAAAACGCTGTTTAAAACGCGGATTAGCTTAGCAAAGTGACGCACCGAGCCTGAGCGGGTTCGGGGGCGTTACAAAGGACCATGATCTATTAGAAGATAAATGAGGTCCAACGAACAAAGCTTCACATGGTTTAGTCATAGAAACCCGAGGAAAAGAGCGATCACAACAAAAACAAGAGACTATAAAAATAAAGAGCTTTGTAGCATGGAAGTGGGCCCCACAAACTTGGCAAAATAAGACCTACGAGGCACGAAATTGGGCTCTACAAATCCCAATGGATTGGAGAGGAAGAGTAGAGATCCACACAAAGTACAAAGAGATAAAGATTCACGTGGGTTGGAAAGAGATAAAGATCCACATGACTTGGTTTATGATGTGATCCAAGTTGAGACCAAGTCAAAGCCCAAGAACAAGGATCCAATTGAAGATACCCGCAGCCCAATGACAAGAGCAAGAAGCCCAAGATTATTGGAAGATCTTTTGAAGAAAGGGTGCGACGCACATGCACATGTAAGAATTAAAAACACATGTGCCATGCACATGCACATGTAGGAATTAAAGAGGACATACGCCAAGCACATGCATATACGAGGAATTAAAAAGTCACATGCGAAGCACATACAAATTCAAACAAATCACGTATGAGAGATCTTATCTAACAGAATCTACTCAAATCAATTCAAATCATATTCAAACGTAGTTTAAACGTGAGATGATATCGGATTATGCCAAGGATCATTATCTCACGATTTTATTAGTTATTTTATTTTAATTTTTGTTTTTTTAATTATTTAATTTAATTTTAATATGCAGCCTATTTAATGGCTGTTAATGTTTTTACACACTTACACGCAAGTGCACGTGTCGCTAACGAAGTAATAGAGTAAGTAAAGTATCGATCCCACGAGGATAATGTTAATTGTATTTAAATTGCTATAAAAATCTTATAAAAATATTGAGATGATAAATGAAAATAAATAGAAATAAAATCAGAATTGCAATGAAACAAAGTAAATCAGAGTAAACGAGGTAAAAACGATAAATAAAAGCCTTGGCTAGGATCGATTTCTTCGTTACGAGAATTTTACACTGATGCTATGGTAATGCTCTGCAGCATTGTCTAAGAACAGCAAGAATTAAATAATTCTAGGATTCTTTCGAATTGCCTAGATAAATTCAAATTAGAATTTCCTTCGACTTTGAATGAATGTAACTAATATTGAATTTCAGATTTGCTCTATTCTTATCGCCAATCGAATTAACGTTAACTACCTTGTAAACGTATTAATTAATCAATCGTGCATCTTAACATTTATATTTACCTGTCGATAAAATATAAACATGAAACATCAAACTATCTGTCGATATGAATTGAATTAGATGAGGAATATCACGAAAGATTGTTCCAAACAAAAATGCATTAGCAATGCTACAGTATTAATCACAGAACAGCAAGAATTCTTATATTTCTAGGGTTCTGTCGAATTGCCTAGATAAATTCGTTTTAGAATTTTCTTTTCGAATTTGAAAAGACAAAAACTTAATCTGAATTTTCTTATGAACCTATTCTTAAATGCCAAATAGATTAATGTTAGCTATTTTGCAACACTTTTAATCTATTCAATTTCTCATGCATCTTTAATTCCTATTTACCTATCGATACAATAGGAATATGTGAAATCAAAATTGTCTATCAACATAAATTGAATTAAGCAGTTCAAATCATGAGAAATCATTCAATGAAAAATACGTAGCATTCATAGATCAATCAAAAACCGTAACGAATACTACCGTCCTAACCAAGATAAAAAGGGTTTAGCTACTAGACATAATTGAAATAAAAATAATTGTGTTCATCAAAAGAAAACGCAATAAAAATAATAAAAGGAGGAAAGAGTTCAGCAACGGCGCTGTGTGTTCTTCAGATTAGGGTTCTTCTTCTTTTCAGAGCCTCCAAAGTCCTCCTTTTTCTCACCTCCAAACCTCTCTCTGCCAAGCTAGGGTGTTACGCCGGGATATCCCTCTTTTTATGGAATTTTTGAATAATTAGTTCCAAAAAATATGTGCAAAATCCAATTCTTCTTTTCTCTCTCCTTTTTAATTGTATATTTCATCTTCTCTCTCCTACGTGGGTCCCTTTGTTTTAGCTTTCCAGAATGCTTTTTCTCTCTCCAATTTGTTTCTCTTTCCACGTATCCTTCATTCTCTTTATTCTTTCCTTGCTTTTTGGCTTTTAGTGCTGCCCAAATTTTTATTGTTTCTGCTGCCCAGCTTACTTTTCTTTCCTTCTCTCAGTATCTTCCGATGCCCAGCTGCCCAAATCTTCTTTATTCTATTTCCTTCTCAGTATCTTCCGATGCCCAACTGCCCAACTTTTCTTTTCTTCTGCCGATTGCTGCCCAGCTTTTTATCTACCGATTGCTCAGCTGCCCCAATTACTTTTTATCTATTTTATTTCCTTCTCTCAGTATCTTCCGATGCCCAGCTGCCCAGCTTTCTTTACTTCTGCCGATTGCTGCCCCATCTTTTTAAGTTATCCGATTGCTTTTATTTACTCCACAAAATCTTGTTAATTCTGCAACCAAATAATACCCAATTATTTTGTTACCATATTCAAAGCAACAAACTTCCCGATTTTTCTTAATTTGATTCCTCTCTCTCCATAATCTTCAGCTTATGAATTTGAATTTCCCACTATAAAAATAGCATTCAATTATGAAAATATAAAATTCAAAATAAAGAGACAAAATACGCTTTTAATAGGAATTCTGCATGAAATACATTAAATTCCATCGAAGCACTAATGCTGCAGCATTGCACAACATTTATAATAAATCATATCAATTTATTATTGCAATCACTCAATTCATACAAGTTTTCTCATGCAAAATTAGTATAAAATAACTCTAAAATAAGAGTCATCAATGGCAAAACTATTTGATTTAATAGAAGGTTGAGTTTTTAGAGAAGATTTCTCTTTAGTTCTTTGCAAAGAACAACGATCTTCTTCAAATCACACTTGAAGAATCTCGCTTGATAGTTTTGGTTCTTACCAACGAGTTTGTTCTGGGTCAAGCTCCTGTTTTGATAGCTTTGGTTCAGCCAACAGGTGTGGCTCGGGTCAAGCTCCTGTTTTGATAACTAGGGTTCCATCGAATTCTTCGATTGGGGTCTTAGTTCCTTACTTTGTTCTTAAATCGAAAAGACGTTCCTTTCAATTATTCTGCGTTGTTGTCCGGTCCCGGGTCCTTTCGATCCGAGGTTCGCATCAGTTGGACTTAAAGTTGTTCATGAAAGCCATACAAGAAAATTTCAAGGCTTTAAATACGAGGATGGACCGATTGGAATCTCCATCCCCTAGTCATATACGACGAAGGAAGGATTTTGATGTAGAATTCGAAGAGTATAATGGATATTATCAAAGGGAAAGAAATGATAGGTTGTACCGAGGAGATGGTGATCTAAGTAACATCAAGGCAAATATCCATTCTTTCCAAGGAAAAAGTGATCCCGAGGTGTATTTGGAATGAGAAAGAAAGGTGGACTTATTGTTTGAATACCAAAACTACACGGATGAGAAAAAACTTAAATTAGTGACAATGAAGTTCACGGACTACGCTAACAATTGGTGGGATGAACTAGTAAAGTACCGAAGAAGGTATGGTGAGTCACAAGTTCAGACATGGAAGGACATGAAGGCACTCATACGAAAAAGATTTGTTCCATCACAGTATTATAGAGATTTATGTCGAAAACTCCAAAATTTGACTCAAGGTTATAAAAGCGTGGAAGATTATTATAAAGAGATGAAAATAGCCATGAAAAGGGTTAATGTGGAGGAAGACGACGAAGAAACAATGGCTAGATTTGTTGGAGGACTAAATAGAGAGATTGCGGATGTCGTAGATCTACAACATTATGTGAACTTAGAAGAATTGCTCCACAAATTAATCGAGATCGAACGGCAACTAAGAGAAAAGAGGAATTCTAAGATGGGATCAACTTTGAATTCATCTTGGAAATCAAATTGGGAGGATGAAAGTTCGAAACCAAGACAGGAACCTAATAGTAAACCCACTGCTTCCAATGTATTTTAACAAAAATTCAAGGCCGATGGATCAAAGAACGAGTATACATTGATTAACAATGGAAGACCTATGATCCTTACACCATTAAAGTCATGGGAGACAATTGAAGATCAAGAGAGGATCACAAAGGAATTTCAAATCATAAAGGACGAGAGAGAGAAAGAAAAAGGTAAAAAGAAATTAGTTGAAAAAGAGAGAGAAAGTGGTGAAAAGAAAATAGCTGAAAAAAGTACAAAGAATGATGAAAACCGAGGGAGAAAGAGAGAAAGCCGAGGGAAAAGAGAGAAAAGTCAAGGGAAAAGAGAGAAAATTTGAGGGAGAGAGAGAACAAAAGTCGAGTGAAAAACAAATTGCGTTGATGAACAAAAGTGAGGATAAGCGTGAGATGATTTTGCTTTTATATAAAAATGTTTATTTATCATCTAACGACTTACCAAGTTGTCTTCCAAGTGTTGTTTCTTTTCTTTTGCAAAAAAATAAATATGAAATTCTCGAGGAGTTTCAAAGAGAAATTTCTCCTTTGAGAGAGATTGAGAAGTATAAAAACCTCGGACCGAGTATGCTAGTTACAAGTCGACCGGAAACATCAAATAGGTTTGAGTGGAAAAATGATGAATTTGTTTAGAAGTTTCATGCAATGGTAAGACTTATTTTTGAACCCGAAGATTTGGTTTAGCTACATCTACAAAAAGAAAGGTTTATGAACACACGGAATAACAAGCTACAACATCAAGGAGATAGACATTTTCAAGTCCTAGAGCGTATAAACGACATCGCTTACAAGATCGACCTACCTAGTGAATACGGTAATGTAAGCATATCTTTTAATTTTACTAAATTGTTTTTATATGATGCAGGAGATTCGAGGACGAATCTTTTCGAAGGGGGAGGGAATGATGTGAACCGAGAAGCGATAAATTTCATTGTCAATGACCATGATTTATTAGAAGATAAAGGAGGTCCAACGAACAAAGCTTCACATGGTTTAGTCGTGGAAACTCGAGAAAAAGAGCGATCACAACAAAAGCAAGAGACTATAAAAATAAAGAGCTTTGTAGCATGGAAGTGGGCCCCATGAACTTGGCAAAATAAGACTCACAAGGCACGGAGTTGGGCTCCACAAATCCCAATGGATTGGGAAGAGAAGGGTAAAGATCCACACAAACTTCAAAGAGATAAAGATTCACGTGGGTTGGAAAGAGATAAAGATCTACATGACTTCGTTTACGATGTGATCCAAGTTCAAACCAAGTCAAAGCCCAAGAATAAGGATCCAATTGAAGATACGGCGGGCCTAATGATAAAATCAAGAAGCCAAAGATTATTAGAAGATCTTTTGAAGAAAGGGTGCGATGCACATGCACATGTAAGAATTAAAAACACATGTGCCATGCACATGCACATGTAGAAATTAAAGAGGACATCCGCCAAGTACATGCATATACGATGAATTAAAAAGTCACATGCAAATCTCGTAGGAAAAGATCTTATCTGACCGAATCTACTCAAATCAATTCAAATCATATTCAAACGTAGTTTAAACATGAGATGACATCTGATCATGCAAAGGATCATTATCTCATGATTTTATTAGTTATTTTATCTTTATTTTCGTTTTTTATTATTAGTTAATTTAAGTTTAATGTGTAGCCTATTTAATGGCAAACTATTTGATTTAATAAAAGAACAAGTTTGAATTAAAAATTGAGTGTTTTTTTTTTAGAGATGATTTCTCTTTAGTTCTTTGCGAAGAACAACGATCTTCTTCAAGTCACACTTGAAGAATCTCGCTTGATAGCTTTGGTTCTTACCAACGAGTTTGATCTGGGTCAAGCTCCTGTTTTGATAGATTTGGTTCAGCTAACAGGTGTGGCTCGGGTCAAGCTCCTGTTTTGATAACTAGGGTTCCATCAAATTCTTCGATTGAGATCTTAGTTCCTTACTTTATTCTTGAATCAAAAAGGCGTTCCTTTCAATTATTCTGCGTTGTTGTCGGTTCCCAGGTCCTTTCGATCCGAGGTTCGCATCACTAAATTATTGATACACTCATCAGTCCTATGTATGCTATTGAGGATCTCCCTGGCAAAGTCATGAAAAATGAAAAGTCGTTCGGAATGAATCGACTAAACTTAGTAATCATGAAATTTTACATTCAAACTTAAAATTTAAAACAATGTTTGAGCATGCTAATTTATAAATATTTTATAATAAAATTGTTGGAAAACATCCAGTAGAGTAAGTTTTAAAACGTTCCACTATAATGTGGTACATATATAAAATAAATCTCTACTATATATAATTTCAATGAAAATAGAGTCATTCACATACCTCAGGCACACATGTCATAGGTAGTAACATAAATAAATAAGGTGATTGCAATAGTCACGACGACCTTAGTCATGTTTTATGATTTTGATCCTAAAAACATAACACATATAACTATCTCATTACTTTAGTTAACAGCAAATCAACACTTAAAACTAAATGTATTTTATTGAGTTAAACAATAAATTAAATTTGCAAGCTCGAATTATAAACACATTTAGTGAAATATATAACATAATATAATCGGCTGAGCCATAAAATAGATATGTTATTAAATATGAGAACTTGTCTAAAATATTGTTTTAGAAAATCAAGTCATGCTAAAGATAAATTTAAACTTCTGTCTCAACTGATCTACCCATAACTAAAGTCCAACAATCCAAAAAAGTCGAATCCAAGATTTTAATTTCCGGCACCTAAACGTAATATTGCCTTCAAAATTTTAATGATTTTCGTACTTTAAATTATTAAATTTTAGGCTTAAAATGTGCAAGGTGTTATTGCTTTTCAAACTTCATCATGAAGATATTACGAACAAAAGTTGTATATGTAACAATATTGATTTGTAATTAAAAGAAACATGTTTAGGATTTTGTAAATAAAAAGACATTAACTAAAACGACAACATCATATATTGAAAAAGAGTACAAATCAAACAATACATATATATTCCATCAAAATACTCACTATGATAGATCATCAAGTTCGGCCTCCTTTTTCATTCTTGAGTATTTGAAGGAACTTTTGTCGCATACGAATACATATTGTCAAATCACTAAAATCAACATGATTTGTGATGCTTAATTGTCAAAACTCACTGTCTACTTAGATGACCATACGCCCTTGCCAATTGACAGAAATGCTCATCAAATTACATTGTACTCGACTTCATTTTAACATGCCCCTTTCAACTTGTCTAGAACATTGTTTATGAGAAACTTAAAAATAAACAATACTAAGAACTCGTAAAGATCATCATCTTCCAAGCTTTCAAGCAAATCCATGTCGCACGATAAACCAGCGACAGCCTTTTATCACTTTCCTCCACACTGATAGGAGTATTTTTATTTCTAATACACTGTAAAGATCAAAACACAAGACCACTTTAAACCTTCGTACTCCTCTCTTCCAGGATAAGAAGTAGGATCAAATCATAATTACAAATCCTGACTAAAAAATTAATATACAATTATAACATTCAAAATCATTCTCCTTTTAAACTTTACAAATCCTCTCCCATAGTTCAGGTTTTGAGTAAGAGATCATGGAGTTTTCAAAATGACAACACGTATTTGTGCATTTTGACTTAAGCATGATTATAAGAAAATGATCA
>CM039505.1:25745050-25782333 GCA_022432975.1 Begonia masoniana | reverse complement strand
AAATTTGCAGCCGGTAAGCCATGCATCCTACTCTCTTCAAGATGGAAAATGCCCTACAAACCTTGGACCTGAGCGTCCCTTTCTTACCAACCTCCTTAACACCCTTGAAGGCACACCTTGAGAATACTTCCTCGCCTTCAGCGAATCTAAAGTCTCTCTGCTTCGATTTCGTACTTTTTTCTGTCGACTCGAGTAGTATTGATTCGCTTCGATAGTAGCCACCATTTCAGACCCTCTGCCGTAATCACTTAGGGCCGACAAGTCTATCTTCACCAACTCTCCTCCCACCAAAGGAGACCTGTACTTTCTGCCTGTAAAGCTTCGTAGGGAGCCATACGATCGAGCCTATCCTATTTTATAAGATAACTCCCTAACGTCAAATACTTGCTCCCAGGAGGTGAAATTCCATACACCGACCTTAACAATATCCTCCAATATTTGAATGTTCTCGCGGATTGTCCCCTGAACCTTCTGTAGTTGAAATGTCGTGCTGAATTCAACTTGGTACCCAAGGCATTTTGCAAGCTCACCCAAAATCTGACGTAACTCTAGGATCCCGATCAGAAACGATGACACCGTATTCCATCAACTTAATAATCTCGTTATAGACAATCTACATATTGACCATATATAAGGTCGTCTTCACAGGTAGAAAATAGCCGACTTCGTCTTCTTATCCACTAATTGACCCATATGCTATTATTGCCTCTAATTTCGCCTCGTTAGGCACAGTGAAATCCTAGTGATTTCTCCCACTTTCCATTCGTGGATTTGAGAGAGGCGGAAAGTTGTCGGACCAGATCGTTGATGTTGAGCCTTCACCTGTTGACATCCCATACAAGACCCACATATGGGGGCAACCTCGTTCTTCATATTTGGCTACCAGAAATGGAGGTTCAAGTCCCGATACGTTTTCGTGCTTCCCGGATGTACTGAGAAAGAAGACGAGTGGCCTTCCGATAAAATGTCCTTTCGTAGCTCTTCATTCCTTTGGAACTACCACCTATTTTTGAACTTCAAAATAGTATCACTCTAAAACTTAAAATCGGAGGAGGCATTGGCCAATTTACTCGCAATTCACTCATCTCCTTCGACTTGATCTTTTGGCCCCTTAATTCGGTCCAAATAGTTGTGGCCGTAAGGTCAGATCTTTCCATCACGGCCGATAACTCAGAAATACTTCCAAATCGAGGACCTCTGATTCCGTTCTCAAGGCCTTGATTTGCCAATAGCTAGTTGCATAGTCAGCCGTCATCCTACTCAATGCACGCTACAACGTTAGCTTTCCCCAGGTGGTATTTAATCTTGATATCATAATCTTCACTCACAAACTCGAGCCACCGCCTCTGCCCTCATGTTTAACTCCTTCTGGTAAATATATACCTTAAGCTCTTGTGATCAGAAATACTCCAAATGACTGTCCATATAAGTGTGGTCTCCCTACGTTCACTCAAAACCACGCCGCAAAACTCAGTCTGAGTAGGGTAGTTCTGCCTCGTAACTCTTCAATTATCTGGAATGCTTATGCCACCACTTTTTCTTTCTTGCATTATACGCATCCCAAACCAACCTTTGACGCATCGCAGTATACCCTGAATTGCCATCCTCTCGACCGTCGCAATACTAACACAGAGCCGTGTTTAATTTCTGCTTAACGTCTGAAATCTCTTTGCAAGTTCAGACGCACTTGAAACTGTGTCCCTTTCCTCTTTACGCTGGTCATAAGGCTTTGCATAACACAGAAATTCCTTTGCATAAACTGTCGTAATAACCACTAGAGCTAGCCCGATAAAACTCCATACCTCACTAGCACTCCTCGGCCTCGGCCATTTCTTTACCACCCTGAATCTTGGTTGATCCACAGAAATCCTCGTAGACACCACGTGGCCTAGAAAATTACTCTGGTTCACCAAATTCAGCCTTCGACGATTTGGCGTACAATTGGTGTTGTCTCAACGTGATAGCACAATCGCCAAGTGCTCTTCGTGTTCACCTTCATTAAAGAAATAAACACAGAATGTCTCGATGAAGACAAAATCATAAATTTACTCCAAAAATCCTGAATATCATGTTCATCATCCATAAATGTCGCGGTGGCATTATTCAACCCAAACCACATCACCAAGAATCATAGTGTCCCGTATCGGTCCTGAAGGCTTCTTGGAAATATCACTGGCCCTGACCTTCATTGGGTTTTAACCGAGTGCAAATCAATCTTTGAAAATCCCGAGCCCCTTGTAGTTGGGCCAATCAATCGTCGATACCTCGCAACGGTATTTATTCTTGATATTCAACTTATTCAGCTCGCGGTAATCAACACATGCGTATAGACTCATCCTTCTTCTTAACAAATAGGACTGGTGCCACCCACGTAGAGAATCTACGCGTACGAAGTCTTTTCCACCAATTCTTTACTGAGTCCTTACTGCCTTCAGCTCTATTGGCCCATAACGGACGGGTTCTCGATACCGGTTCAGCACCAGGACATTTTCAATTTTCGAATTCAATCTCAGATCCGTGTGGCAACCCCGTAATCATCTAATAAACCTCTGAGAAGTTTCAACTACCGAAAGGTCTTGAAGTTCACCTCACATTGCCGTTGAACTCCACT
The DNA here is from genome assembly GCA_022432975.1 of Begonia masoniana. NCBI lineage: Eukaryota > Viridiplantae > Streptophyta > Magnoliopsida > Cucurbitales > Begoniaceae > Begonia > Begonia masoniana. Next base: position 25,779,722 of record CM039505.1, on the reverse strand, counting down.
AGTAGGAATTGGAATCTGACCATCCTGAACCTCCGCATTCGTTGAGCTTTCTAAAGTGAGGATACAACAGTATTGTGTTTCTTTTGCATAGCCCATGGAGACTCCTTCTCGTTCGGGCGCTTAAAGTCACAAGCCCAGACCTACAGTTGATGGTGGCGTGATGTCTAAACGCCACTCCATTCCCATAATTACATCGTATCCTTTCATACCGAAGGGGGGGGGGGGGGGGGGGGGGGGGGGGGGGGGGGGGGGGGGGGGGGGGGGGGGGGGGGGGGGGGGGGGGGGGGGGGGGGGGGGGGGGGGGGGGGGTGTATTATAGATTGGCATTCAATTTCTGGTCCCCTACTGACACTATATCGCCCTGCACTGCCTGCTCCGAGTGCATAATCTCTCCAATGGTATCATGAACTGAGGTTGATCTGACAGCACAACACATAAACTCTCCCTAACCACAAAGTCCATTGCCACAAACTAATATGTGGCCCCCGTGTCCCACACAGTGTAATGCAGGTGAATTACAAATCAGATTGTACCTGTGATAGCTGGCTGTGTACTTCGTCGTCATCCTCGATCATTGCCAAAACCCTTTGGGTAGCACGATTGGCCTCCTATCCGGCATCGGGCAATCCCGGACGTGATGGCCTTCTTTGTCACATCAGCAGCAACGACTAGTAAAAGCTCCTGCATTCACCCGTGTACTTCTCTGGCAACGCTCCCCGCATACTGGAGCTGAGGAGCCCACATTGGTCCTTTTTCCCTGTCATGATAAGCAACAGTCTCATTGGGCCTCTTAACGCCCCTCGTTATGTTTTCGTTGTTGGTTGCCCTGACCCTCTTGGTTGTTGTTGAGGGCATCATGAAGATCTTCCTTGATGAAATCCTCTGTTTTTGGAACTTTGTCTCTAAGGCTTCCACTTCAAAGCCTTGGCCACCACTTTCGTTACGGGGCCTGGTGTCGGCAACCCCAGTTCTGATTCAGGTAAAAGGTCCATCTTCAGACCCTGGATGAACTGGTGATGTGCCAATCTTCCCAAAAGCCCATCCAGACTAAGGCCCATCCATACCAAAGCTCATACTACCTTATTCCTTGTTACTACTAATTACTTTATTCTTGTGTGCTGTACTGGACGCAATGTAGGCTTGGGGAGCGAAGCCCAATTCACATGGGGCAGGATCAACCGCTCACTTAACCTCTTGGGATGCGCGAGATGAAGTTCGCTGGATTAGCGAAGCGGGATTTGTCTTCCCGGAGACAAATCTTGTAATTTATTTTATGTTGGTTTTCTTTAAACAAACTTATTTTAATTTTATGTTGTGGCAAAAATCATACGCCCTTAGAGGTTTATGTGGGTAGCTAATTTGTGTTAAAAGTAATCATTTTGATGTGGGATGCCCAACCCATTAGAAGACAAAATGGAGAGAAGCACACAAAGAACAATTGGTAGTGGACACAAGGATTGATGAGGTGGCACCAAGAGGGCATTTGATTACATTTGTAAGGGGAACTACCATTGATGAAGAAGCAAGGCCAAGAGGTAGTGCTCACAAGGATTGATGATGTGGCACAAGGAGGATGCTCTTGATGTAAGGAAGGAATCCTCACCATTGGATGAAGCACAAGCAACAAATCATCTTGGCCAACCATCATGCACACCTCATCCACGGTTCACATTCAAACTTGCAAAACCCTAGCTACCCTAGATCTCTATTTAGCATCACACTTGGCCATTGGTATGGGTCTTTTGCCAAACTTAATATAATTGAGTTATTTCCATTTAAGACTAGTGTCGAGCGAAAGTCTTCCAAGGGTTGGTGCACATTGGAAATCCACCAAGGTTGGTGCCCAAGGTAAGTATTGGTTTGCTTAAACCGATTGGAGAGAACCTCATTGATTCCCATCGTGTGGTGGCTTGAAAGCTCTCTCCTTACTTCTATTCCCATCCACCTTGGTGCTGGAATCATAAGAAGCACAGAACCACAACCAGTCCCAAATCCGTCTTCTTCCTTAGAAGGAGCATTAGCCGAAGGTAACTTCCCCTACCTCTATCGGCTTGGTCAGGGTTTACCATTTTCTCTTATTTTTCTTTCACATAACACTATCACCACTTTACACGTACTTCATCTTCCCATCTCTTAGATTCATTTTTTCGAAGAAAATCGTTTTCATTTTGAGCACTTTAACCTTTTTATTTCTGGCTCATACATTTTATTGCTCTCGGGTTAGTCGACCAGTGAGCACCCTTACTCCTTTGGGTGATAACTCGCTCAGTTTCAGGTCGTTACCCATCATTTTGGTATCCAAGTGTAGCTAACATCTGTGGGAACATTTTGGTACCTTTTATTTGTGCACTTATTTACAAATTTTTTGCTGCATTGTTCGTTGAAGTTAAGATACATTCCACTGCTAACAAAACAGTTTTCCAGATTTGTGCATAAAACCCTCTTGGGTTTAGCAACTTTAGGTAGCGAATTTCCTTTTTATTTTTTGCATTTCTTTGCTTAATATTGTTCTATTATTATTGTTAACATTTATGAGAGTCGATTAAGCAAGATATATCAATTCCTTTAGTTTTAGTTTCGGTACTTTCCATTTCATTCAAAAATTTGCTTGGTAAGGTTGTGTAGTTTAGTTGCATTCTAATTTATAATTTGCAACTGTTTTTTGGTTTATTCCTTATACTTTATTCACCTATTGTTGATATTAGCAGGCTTGGATGATATTCTGAATGTTTTGGGGAAGAAATCGCTTATAAAGTCACTACATTTAATTTGATGTTTGAAGAGTTTATAAGGTGTTTGTTGAAATGACATAACTAAGTATCATGCAAGAACCCTAAATTTTTTTTTACAAGTTGTTATTTTTATACCATGAATCTTTCATATTAATGTTTATGGGATTAAAGTGACGTAACATGCAATAAATTAATGACCTTGAGCTTTAAACGTGCTGGTAATTGAATATTGCAACGGTTACTAAAAGCTGTTTTTTTTTTTAATTAGTATAAATTGATTGATATTTGAGGGTTCCGTTTCACTAAGTAGTTGATAGCTTTAATTAACCAACTTGGCATAACATTGATCACTAAAGTTTTGTGGACTAAATGGAACATTAAATCACTAAACTTGCACGTAAAAATGTTATGAAACTTTTCATGCAAATCGGTTAAAAATAACAAGAAAATGGTTTTTTTAACACATCAACTAGTTTGGAAAGTGTTTGAGAAAATGCCACACCTAATTTTATCACCCAATTGACTAGTCTTTAAAATGTTTTCTTTTAGTTTAATTTTCTAATTGTAGGTTGTTTTAGTTGTTTTTTTTTTTTTCCGTTTAGTATAGTAAAAAAAACAGAGAAAGGAAGAAACCATATCCTAAAACTTAGATTAAGTGTTAACTTTTCCTTTAATTTCAAAATTAGAACCACACTTAACTTAACTACATTTCCTAAAATTTAGGGTACGATGCAAACAAGAAGTGGAGCTTTAAGGGAACAAAATAGGGGCAAGGAAACCCCAAACCTACATCCCATGGCTCTTACCTAACCGGAGGGTGAGTCGAGTATGCAAGGACAAATTAATGGGATAAATGAAGCCCTTATTACCCTAAGCCAACAAATTCAAAACATGAATTTGAGATTCGAGGAATCAATGAGGAACAACAATCGAAGAGAATCCCCCCATAACTCCCCTCGACGACAAGACCTTGAATCCCCTCGAACAAGAAGATATGAAGGATCTCCTCGAAGGAGAAGTTATAATGAATCCCCGAGACTACGGAGGGATGAAGCATCTCCCCAAGGGAGAAGAAATGTGGAATCCCCTATACGAAGGAGGGATGAAGAAAGGAGGAGATACGAAAATTCCCCTCAACAGAGGAGGAACGACGAAACCCCACAAGAGAGAAGAAGAGACCAACCGAGGAGACAATACCGAACTCGTGAATCGTTGGATGATATTGATTGGGGTGACGAGGAAGATGATGACTATACCCCTACAAGGCGAAGAGATAATGACGAGCTAAAGAACGCCAAAATTACAATTTCCCCATTTAATGGAGCAAGCGATGGGAGCACATTCCTCGATTGGGCTGATAAAGTCGAGAGAGTATTCGATTACTATGACTATTCGGAGAGATCGAAAGTAAAGCTCGTATCGGCTGAATTGACGGGTTACGCTGCCCTTTGGTGGGCCAACCTAAAGAACCAAAGAGCACAAACGAGAGACGAACCAATCGCAACCTGGCGGACTATGAAGGCACACATGGCAAGAAGATTTGTGCCAAGCCATTACCGTCAAGAAATCTTCCTACAAATGCAAAACCTTCGACAAGGAAGTCAAACCGTCGATGAATACCTTATGGAGTTTGAAACTCAAAAGATCCGAGGAGGCATGGACGAACCCGAAGATCACGTCATAGCTCGATTTATACGTGGATTGAACGGTGAGATTGGAGACTTAGTCGAAATGCAAGCCTTAGATTCAATGAAAAGAGTTGCTCAAATGGCCACCACCATCGAGAGGCAACTAAAAAGGAAGAAAAAGGCTATTTTCCCCATTAAATTCACTCCTCAAACCTCCAAAAACCATGAGTTTACTACAAAGACCGAAGACAATAAGTCATTTAATCGTAATTGGCCTCCAAGAGACTCTATTAGTAAACCTAATGTGAATAATATCAACAATCCAAAACCCCGCGACATGAAATGTTTCAAGTGTCTTGGAACGGGTCACTTTCAAGCTCATTGCCCGAACTTACGTACTATGGTAATTCGAGATGGCATCATGGAGGAATTGGAAAGCGAGGTTGATGACGGAGAAGTCGAAAAGAGTAAAGTCAATGAAGTAGAAGTAGTAGAGAGTGAAGACGATGAGATGATTCATGCGCCTGAGGGAACTCTATTAATGGTTGTTCAACGAACCCTTATATCAAAGAACACTAGCGAAGCATGTCAATGAGAAAACTTATTTCACACCCGATGCATGATCAAAGATAAATTGTGTTCTGTGATAATCGATGGAGGAAGCTGTGCGAATGTGGCTTCACAAGATTTGGTAGAAAAGCTATCATTGGAGACTAATGCTCATCCCCATTCATATAAGTTGAGATGGCTCAATGATAAAGATAATGTCAAGGTTACTAAACGTGTAGTCATAAATTTCACCATTGGAAAATATAAAGATTCTGTTATATGTGACGTAGTGCCCATGAGTGTAAGTCACCTAATATTAGGACGACCATGGCAATACGATCGAAGGGCCATACATGAAGGAGTCTCAAACTACTATTCACTCAAGTTTGGTGGAAAGAACATTACGTTAGTACCTTTGACTCTGGAGCAAGTTGCTAAAGATAAGGCTACAAGGAAAAAGGGAAAATCAAATCTTTTAATGACTAAAGACCAAATAAGAAACACCTTACTAGAGGAAGAATCTTCAAGTGATAATGAATATGAAGAGAACGAGGATGCTGCTTCCGATGAAGAATCCTCAAGTGAGGATGAGGACGAAGAGATCAAAGAGAGAAAGTTCTATTTTGCAACCAATCCATTATTTGAGTGGAATGATCAAAAGGATGAAGGAGTTGAATTCAACCTCATTGAAAATTTTGAGGATCAACACCAACTAGAAGAGGAACCCCTTCCATTGACGAAACCAAACATTCACAAAATTATTAACAAACCTATAGATTTTGAAAGTTTATTACTCAAGGATCCATATTATGATAAAACCTCAATACCACATCCTTTAGAAGCCTTAGGAGTAACCTTAACTTTGGGAAGTTTGAAGTATAGTTGGGAAAAGTTAAAATTTGTGATACTTATACACGATTTATCTTACTTGAGTCGAAGAAGAGTCGAAACATATTTAAGGTAATCTTGGAATGTTTTGCTCAAAATCATTATTGGTGGCTTAACGGATTACAACTTCTCATTATTATGCTCAATGACACACTATTTTCCTTGATAGCAAACTATTTAATGAGTCAAACCCAATAGTTATGGACATTTCTTGGTGGATAAAAATCATAAGCAACCACCTAGAAGATTCAACTTTGATAATGGTATACCAATATCTTTTAATAGATATTTGGAGATGAACATCGAGGTGATCCAAGAAAGGGATTTGAGGACAAATCCTAAATTAGTTGGGGAGGATGATGTGCCAATAGGCCCAAAAGCCCAATCCAAGACTAAGGCCCAATCCATATCCAAAGCTCATACTACTTATTACTTGCTTACTAATGACTTTATTTCTTTTGCAGGTAATGGATTCAATGAAGGCTTGGAGCGGAAGCCCAATTCACATGGCAAGGATCAACCTCATCACTTAACCTCTTGGGATGCGCGAGATGAAAAGAATCAGCTGGATTAGCAGAAGCGGGAATTTGTCTTCCCGGAGACAAATCTTGTAATTTATTTTATGTTGGTTTTCTTTAAACAAACATTAGTTTTATTTTATGTTGTGGCAAAAACCATTAGCCCTTAGAGTTGTATGGTGGGTAGCTAATTTGGGTTAAAGTGAATCATCTTGATGTGGGAGGCCCAACCCATTAGAAGACAAAATGGAGAAGAAGCACACAAAGAACAATTGGTAGTGGACACAAGGAGGGCACTTGATGACATTTGTAAGGGAGGAAGCCTTACCATTGGATGAAGAAGCAAGGACAAGAGGTAGTGCGCACAAGGATTGATGATGTGGCACAAGGAGGATGCTTGATGTAAGGGAGGAAGCCTCACCATTGGATGAAGCACAAGCACAAATCATCTTGGCCATCCATCATCACACTCATCCAACGGTTCACATTCAAACTTGCAAAACCCTAGCTACCCTAGGATCTCTATTTAAGCATCACACTTGGCCATTGTATGGGTCTTTTGCCAAACTTAATACAATTGAGGTATTTCATTTAGACTAGTGTCTAGAGAAAGTCTTCTTCCAAGGGTTGGTGCCATTGGAAATCCCACCAAGGGTTGGTGCCAAAGGTAAGTATCAGTTTGCTTAAACCGATTGGAGAGAACCTCCATTGCTTCCAAGCGTGTGGTGGCTTGAAAGCTCTTACTCCTTACTCTATTCCAAGTCACCTTGGTGCTGGAATCATAAGAGAAGGTCACACCATTCCCAAATACCGGTCTTCTTCCTTGGAAGAAGCATTAGCCGAGAGGTAACTCAATACCTCTATCGGCCGGTTCAGGGTTTTATCATTTTCTTTATTTTTCTTCACAGAACACTATCACCACTTTACACGTACTTCATCTTCCATCTCTTAGCTTCATTTTGTCTGAAGAAATCGTTTCATTTTGAGCACTTTAACCTTTTTATTTCTGCTCATACATTTTATTGCTCTCGGGTTAGTCGACCAGTGAGCAACCCTTACTCTTTGGGTGATAACTCGCTCATTTTCAGGTCGTTACCCATCAACTGGTGTACCTTGTTTTCGTCGGTGGCCACCATATGAGGTGCGTAGCGGGATAGTGACTCGAACTTCTGAACATACTCGGCAACTGACCCATATTGCCGCAGTCGAGAGAACTCGATCATCTTTTCCTTCCTCACACTGCGGTCAAAATACTTCTCGTAGAAAATTCTCTTGAATCTGTTTCAATCTACTGCCACTGTTGTCGACTGTATGGTGTCTCACCAAAATCCAGCGTCCTTGGTGAGGTGAAATGAGGCACACATAACCTTCTTATTCTCCTCCACTTCCGCATAGTTGAACATATCCCAATCATTCGGATCCACTCCTCTGCGTGAGTAAGGTCCATTGTATGTCCATCAAACGTTGGCTTTTGAAGCTGTCAAAATCTGTCTCCAATGGTGTCACGTGGAGCGTTCACATGGTTGTTATTCCCATTGTCCTCCCTGGCCATCATGCGAGACTGAACGCCGACCAACTCAGTTAGACGGTTGAGGGAGTCGCCCCTGTCGTTTGCATCACCTCGATTCCCTCTCACCATTTTTGTTTTTAGGTTTTTATAACCAAAATAACTAAATTAATAAACTAAAATTTTTACGAGAATTAAACACTTACAGTGGTGGAGCGATCTCACGTGGCGGGTTGTGCAGTCAGATAGTCTACAGAACCGCTTTTAAAATCTGGGGCTCTGACACTATAACTGTGACGACCCAACCCACCGAGCCGGCACACGGGACGGGAACATACATTCACTTTGACATTTGGGACATGAAATTTTTTCGACTTTTAAAACTATAAAATCTGAAAACGTGAAAACAGGGAGTCATGAAAACAGGAAGACATAAATAAATGGAAGATAGAAGGACGAACAAATGGACAACAGAATGGACGAAACAGAAATGGACGACAACTAGAGTGGATGACGACATGGACGACAACTAGAGTGGACGTGGATGGACGACAACAGGAATGGACGACAACAGGAATGGACGAGGACAGGAATGGACGAGGACAGGAATGGACGACAACAGGAATGGACGACAACAGGAATGGACGACAACAGGAATGGACGACAACAGGAATGGACGACAACAGGAATGGACGACAACAGGAATGGACGACAATAGGAATGGACGACAACAGGAATGGACGAGGACAGGAATGGACGACAACAGGAATGGACGACAACAGGAATGGACGAGGACAGAATGGACGACAACAGGAATGGACGACAACAGGAATGGACGACAACAGGAATGGACGACAACAGGAATGGACGACAACAGGAATGGACGACAACAGGAATGGACGACAACAGGAATGGACGACAACAGGAATGGACGACAACAGGAATGGACGACAACAGGAATGGACGACAACAGGAATGGACGACAACAGGAATGGACGACAACAGGAATGGACGACAACAGGAATGGACGACAACAGGAATGGACGACAACAGGAATGGACGACAACAGGAATGGACGACAACAGGAATGGACGACAACAGGAATGGACGACAACAGGAATGGACGACAACAGGAATGGACGAGGACAGGAATGGACGACAACAGGAATGGACGACAACAGGAATGGACGACAACAGGAATGGACGACAACAGGAATGGACGACAACAGGAATGGACGACAACAGGAATGGACGACAACAGGAATGGACGAACAACAGGAATTGTACAAGGACAGTTAATTACACAACCGAGTGGACACGACCATGAGAAATGGACGAGTACAGTAATGGAACGACACAGGAGTGGCGACTGAATGGACGCAACCTAGTGGCCCAATGAATGTTTGAAAGACATAAACACTTCACGACATTCGGACAATGTACCACCAGCACTTGGTCAGGTAATTTCCTCTATTATTTATTGTGAGTCTGTTAATAAGGAAATTATAAATGAAGTAGTTTAATGGCAATATTGTATTAGTGTGAGCTGGTTTGATATAAATAGGAAGAGGAAAACATAAAATCTCATTTAAACTCTTCTGTAGCTGACTTTCCTCTACTGGCGATTTCCTCCTTTGGCAACCAATTCCTCCCTTCTCTTTCTTCAACGATTCAAGCTCAGGTAAGATTTAGGTGATTCATTCATTAAGCTTTTGATTAAAGGTGATTACTGGTTGGTGTTTAAAGACTTAGAATCGGACAATGCTTGAATAATGACAGTATTTCGAGCCTTTTGTATTGGCATTGGTATAGAATCCTAGACGTTGTCGACATTTTAGTTGAGAGTCTAAAATCTATATGAATCTGGTAGTTTAGGCGATGATGTCATTAATGTTTTGAAAGTTAAGCTATGCATACTAAGTGCTCAGAGAAATGCCTTAGAGGTTCAAGCTAGAATCTAGATGATTTCTTTAGCTAAGATTTTACCAGCTCTGAGTTTAGATTATTCAGGACATATTTAACATTGATGTGTGAAATGTCCTAGGTGGAAAATGATTCAAGTGAAGACACGACATAGCAAAGGAATCCAGGTAAGTGAGTGCGTTAAGATTTTCGGCCATTAGGGCTCTACATCACAAGGGTACTAGATTAAGCTTGTTGTTTACAATGTCTGGATGTTTGTGGTTTGTACTACGGTATATGTTGGATGTCTGAGTTTTCTTTGGTGTAATGTTCTATTTTGTATGTACATTTCATGCGTTATGATTTACCTTCCAAAAATGCAAAACATTTTATGAACATTCCCCTTTCATGAACGATATATGACAATGAAATTTATGCAACTATATTTAAGTGAGGGTTGGGGTGGTTTGGCCATGTCACTGTCCAGGGATGGATCAAGATTATTGCCCGAGAGGGGGCCATGTACACGCACTCTGCCTACCCCCTCTTCGACACCAATCCCTCCTTAATGCACGATATATGATCGATGAATAAGAATATGATTTTATTGAGTATACGTTCATGAGTAATTATGCATACGTTTGACTTCTTACTAAGCATTAGGCTTATAGTTTGAACCTTATGATGTAGGTGACGAACTGAAAGGTGAGGATTTCATTCCAAGCGATAACATCTAAGTTGGGTTGCTGGATAGTACTCATGGCGTGGATTTTGTGCTGGGTGGCGATTTGACCTGAGGATGGTGCTCCTGATCTGTTATGGTATAAGATAATGACATAGAAGAAATAGTAGAAGAGAATTTTTATATGATGATAAGTAATTGACTTGTTCAATATTTATAAGTTTTAAAGGGGATTATAAGATTAATTGTTTTCATCTGTTCTTGAACCTCTTGACATACGTATTCTATCCAAGACTATAAACCTACGTACATGAGCATTTTGGAACTGAGGTTTGAAGTCTATAGAAGATAACTTAATTCTTATCTTCTATAGTTCAAACCTCATTTCCAGAATGCTCATGTACGTAGGTTTATAGTCTTGGATAGAATACGCATGTCGAGAGGTTCAAGAACAGATAAAAACATTTAATCTGAAAGGAGGGAGACCCGCTCACCACAGAAGGGAAGGGAAACTTAACTTATGGATGATTAAGTGGAAGCCAATGTATATGTGAACTTGTTTGTGCATATTAAGGCAGTTGGTTTGTTCAAATTGGAGATTTAGGAGTTTATTAGCGTACGATGTCTAACCAAGTACGTGATTAGTCAAATCAAACGTAGTGGATGTGGTTAGGAGGCTAATGTTGCGTCATTTGGTTTTAGAGATTCTGGTTTGGAACCATAGAAGTTGACCATAGGTATGGATTGGATCGAAGTATAAAGCTGCAAGGCGTAAGACGATAGTAACAAGAACTATAAGCCAAGTCAAATTTTGAGGACAAAATTTTAATTAAGATTGATGGAATGTAACACCCGGTTTTACGGGTTTATGAATTATGCGCATAACAGCAATTTTATAAATAATCAAAATATGTCTGTTTTACGAATCGAGAGTTCTAATGAAATCCTCATAATTAATATAAATTTTGGGAGAAATATGGAAATTTAGAAATCAAAATCGAAAGTGTTATGCCCGAACTTCCGTTTTTGACCTTATGGCGATTTAATTCGTAGAAATAGTAAAATAAGTCAGTTTGACTAACAGAGAGTTTTATTAGAGCCCTAATAAGAAGTTGAAATTATTGGTTAAATAAGAAAATTTTGGAGAAACCGAACCGATAGTCGAACAATAGGATAAACGGGAGATTAAATCAAAGGGCAAATTTGTCATTTGCCAACTCAATATTTATTAAAAGCCAAACATCCCCATTTCTCCACACTTAGGCATTTTCTTCTCCAGTGAAGGGCTTCGGCGATTTCCCTTCCTCCGACGGCGATTCTTCACCATTTCTCCACAGTTTGCCTTCCGATCTTTGAGCTTCCTTCACGTTTTCTCTTCCCCTCGTGATTCTAGGTAAGTCTCTATGGTTTTTCGGCGTTAGTTCTTGATTTTTAGAGTTTGGAACGTTTAGGGTTTCGTAGGAATTTCTTGGAAATAACTGGGCTTTGTTAGAAAAGGTTAGATAATGCCTTATTGGTGATTATTGAACATTATTGGATGAAATCTAGGGGGTATTTAGCGTTTTGTTTGAAAAACCGGGTTTGGAGCATAAGGAAATCTCCATTAATGGAGGTTTAGATTTGTGAGCGTAAATTGCTCGACGAAATACCCGAGAGAAGAAAATTAGAATTTTAGGAAATTTTTTTTAGTTAGGAGTTCCATTAGTTTACGAAATTTCATGGTTTAGGCTCGATTTTAACAAAGGACATTGTGAAATTTTTTAGGTGACCAAAGCCCAAAGACGGAGCTCGGTGCGCTAAGGATGACAGGTATGTTCTCGTGACTTACTGTGGCCGATTAGCCTACACCATAAGCTGGAGTTTGTTGTTGAGGATTGTTGGAGCTTGCTTGTTTAATTGTTTTGCTGTGGTTGGGTAGATTAGGTTTGATTGTTTTATAGGATACGCGTTATGATGTTTTGATGTATTGAGATGTTTTGATGGTATACTTATTAGGTATGCTTAAATTATGTATTGAACTGTTCATGCATCATAGTTTTCAAAATGCCATGAAAACGAATTTACGCATTGTTTTCAAAGAAAAGGAATTGCATGCATATGGCAAGTAAAGTATCATAGTAAATAACGCATGGTGGTTATTCGGGGAGAGGTTCAGACCTGGCGTTCCGTAGTGAGTGGGTCTCCCTCCTTTCAGATGGTGTGGGCTGTCTACCCGTTTGATGTGTCCTATCCATCTGACTGAGAAAGGCCCCGGTAACCAAGACTGACACGTATCGAAATAAAATGACATGGACAGTTTTCATAGCGTTGAGCATACATGATCATGCATTAGCATTTACGTAGAGGTTGCTGAGATTTTTATCTCATATGTGTCTTTATGGTGTAGGTGATCTTGACATAAGTGAGGACGAGATCCCTCAACTTGAGGAATGATACAGTTGAAGGAGCATGGCCCGTGGGAGTGTGCTGGGCAGTCGATGCTCCCTTTGACCCGTGGGGAAAGTAAGCGTATGTTTTGGGAACACGGTAGTTAGATAAAAATGTATAGTTGGACATATTAGGATGCTTGAGTCTGATTAGTTGATAGGTTATGTTTTGATGTTCTTAAACGTTTTGGAAACTATTTTATAAACCGCTTGGTGATTTTGAACAGGTGGAAATATTAAGTTTTTAAACGGATCCACGAGGTTCGTTTTTACGAAATCGGGTTACGTTTTAAACGTGTTTATGGAGTAGGGCATGTTAATGTTTTAGAGTATGTTATGTGTATAAATATGTAGGGAAAAGAAAGAGAGAAAGGAAAGAAAGAAGGTGCGGACAAAGAAGAAAGAAGAAAAGAAGAAAGGAGGGAGGCAACTCCCTGGAATTTGGATTCCAGGGAGGGTGGCGATCGATCTCCTAAGGAGGGAATCGATCGCCTCTTTGGTCGTCACTCTCTGGGAAAAAATCCAGAGAGTGTGGCGATCGATCGCCCAAAAAGGGGTGATCGATCGCCTGGCCATCGATCGCGGGGCGATCAATGGCCACAATGAGGGGCGATCTGATCGCCCCTCCTATGTTGATGATGGCGATCGATCGCCGGTTTTGGGCAATCGATCACCACTTTAAATTTCAGGACAATGTCCCTTTTTGTCCCCGCTTTGATTTTTATTGTTTAAAATGATTTTAATAGTTATATTTCAATTGTTTATTATTTGTTTTAAGTATTGTTTAAATAGTTTAACAACTTAAATTTAAATGATTTTCCAAACAATGTTCACTATTTTGATTTTAGTTCAAGTTCCGCTTAAACTGTAAAATAAAATGAAAAATTTTATACGGTAAAATTAGGATACGGGTAAGGGTCGCTACAATTTATGGTATCAGAGGCCCCGGGTTTTAAAATCTGTTCTGTAGACTGCTCGACTGCGCAGGCCACTACACGGACATACTTCTTCAACTGTAAGTTACGTTTTTAAGATTCCTTTTTATTTATTTCTTAGAATCATTGTCTTAACTTTTACAGGAGTGCAAAATAGATCGTAAAGATAACGATAGGAATGAGAGGGACGACACCATAGATCTATTGAGGTATGTCATTGCCAAAAAAGCTCAACAATTAAACCGACAAGCACAACATATAGATAGGCAATCTTGCCAGCTTGAAACATTGATAAACCGAGAGGACCCTAGAACCCAAGTGGTTATTGCTCCTAGTAACCACGGTGTGGAGAGGTTCCTCGGAGAGTTTCAACCATGCCCAGTGGAGCAAAGACTACAACCAATGAGGGGAATAAAGAGTATGGGTAAGGAAGGAATCAAACAAAGCCGACGAAAGCGCATACAAGGACCTCAGCGTATGCCTCGATGCCCAACGTGTAAGAAGAACCATTGGGGTGTGTGTAGATTGGGTACAAACCAGTGCTATAGATGCAGGGAGGTGGGCCACTATGCCCTGAATTGCTCGAGGAAGGCTACTAACCAAAAGAAGGAAATTACACCGAGAATAATTGCCCTGAATGAAGATGAGAATAACGCCCAACCCTCAGTTGTTTCAGGTATAGTTTTATTTCGACAGTAATGGAATGAAGAATATTAGAGTAGAGATGTTGTATAGAGTTAGAATTTTGGAGATGATAATTGCGTGATAGATTGAAGTAAGCTTAAAACTAGAAAGGGGACGATACAGACTACGAATAAAGGAGGGATTGGGTTATGCGTTAAAGTCCATGACCTGGCATAACCGTGAGAATTGAGCACTTAAGATTTAATTTTCCTGTGAAGGGTACAACTTACTGGATATAAGGTTTAAATAAATGAGAACTAGACCCTAATTGACAGACCCTTAGGGTTTAGAATACGATCAATCGAGGAGAAATTCAAAGTTTAGGTGTAAGACTTACTAGGGAATGTTTTAGATTGTCAAGGTATCGTTAGCACGTACAAGTAGATAAGAAAATATAACAGAAATTTAAATAACTTAGATTCGCTAGAAGTTTGGAGCATCTAGACAGAGGTGGCAATCAAAAGTTTAGTTTAAGTAGATTGTTGAAGGGGTATGTAATGCGTCGACTTCTTTTGTAAATGGGTGATGGAACAATGTAACATTGAAGACGTAACATCCGAGCGATTACGTAGGGGTGTTCGTATCGACCGACGTCGACGGAGAAGAAATGGGAATTTACTTGGAGTTGGAAAGTTAACAAATCTCGAGACAATAGAGAATCAAGGAGTAGTAGACATATAAGGCTTGCAATGTTGCTCGACCGAGAAATGTGAGGCTAAAACATAAGAGTTGGACTAACTTAGAAACTCAAATACTCTAGCTAATCAAAGAAGGGTTTAACACTTTAAATTAAGGGGGTCATGTTTTGGGGTTTAGTGTAACGTGTGTGAAGTTAGAAGAAATGATGAATCGACTAAGGTGAGTATCAATAGTAGAAAAATAAATAAGTAAGAGATGACGAATCATTTTGAGCTTAGGAGTATGGGAGTTATGGGATGAGTCTATAGTAGATATAGTTCGAGTTAGGAACCACCAATGTGAGGCTTACCTCCAGGAAGTAAGTAGGAGTATCAGTGTTCGGGAAACTAAGAAGATTAACCTTATAGGCTAGAATTGAGAATTTGAGGAGATGGACACTGAGGGCGTAAACTTATCTACAACGAATTTGCAAACAAGAAGATTGTTAGATGAGTCACTATACGGGAGCCAAGCGGGGGATTTAGAACCCAACTAGAGGGAACGAGAGAAGATAAGCCACTAAGTAACTTTGAAGAAATCCTTGTGCGATATTAGGGATAAGTGCAGAGCATTGCTGGATTAAGTGAAGGGTCATGATTGGGAGTTAGCTAGGTGGTTAACGTCGTGCGGTTTGTGAAATTTGCAATTTATTGAGCAAAGAGAAATGAGGATTTGCTCGGGAAGCTATTTAAGTAAATTGAGAAGTGAGGCTAAGTTAAAAATTTCAGAGGTTCGACTCATATTTGATAGGTCGATACCAATAATATGTGAATGACCTAAGGTTAGAATGAATAGGTTAGAGCATATCAATGGCGCAACTTGGGGACTTAACTGTGCCCAAAGTTACTAAAGATTTAAACTAAGCAACAAGCATAATGTAGATGAAATGGAGATCTCAGTTAAGGCATAGCGAGTGAGCTCATTAAAGTGGTTTAAAATGATGTGTGATGTTATAGGGTCTTATTTATAGTGGAACAAAGGTCTTAAGTGAGTAGCGACTTTAGCTTCCAATTGGACTCGTTGAGACCATGAGGTATTTTCGATGACATAGCTTGTGAAATATAGAGAGCGAAATTTTAGTGGGGAAGCTCGCATAGGAACAGTTAATAAGACTGTTAGGATGATTGAGAAAGTATTCGACTTGGATACTGTTGATAAGGTAATTAAGGTATTTATACTAAAGAAAATGTAGAAACTTGAGTTGGCGTACATTCTGACTATAAGCAGAGTCGAAGAATTAATAAGAAGTTTAGGTTACAGCCCAGGAGTTGGAAAAATTTTTAAACGATATTCGATCTAACTGACGTTAGGAAGTTTGTACATAGATGCGATCTAGAGAAATGGCTAAGAGAAACTTCGATGGAAGAAAAACCTTGAAGTGCTTCATTAGGAAATTGAGGACTTGAATTAGGTTTCAATCGGGGAAGCCCGAATATAAGACCAAGTCAGAAGGGAATGGAAGCTTAACTTATGGATGATTAAGTGGAAGCCAATGTACATGTGAACTTGTTTGTGCATATTAAGGCAGTTGGGTTGTTCAAATTGGAGATTTAGGAGTTTATTAGCGTACGATGCCTAACCAAGTATGTGATTAGTCAAATCAAACGTAGTGGATGTGGTCAAGAGGCTAATGTTGCATCATTTGGTTTTAGGGATTTTGGTTTGGAACCATAGAAGTTGACCATAGGTATGGATTGGATCGAAGTATAAAGCTGCAAGGCGTAAGACGATAGTAACAAGAACTATAAGCCAAGTCAAATTTTGAGGACAAAATTTTAATTAAGGTGGATGGAATGTAACACCCGGTTTTACGGGTTTATGAATTATGCGCGTAATGGCAATTTTGTAAATATCAAAATATGTCCGTTTTACGAATCGAGAGTTTTAATGAAATCCTCATAATTAATATGAATTTTAGGAGAAATATGGAAATTTAGAAATCAAAATCGAAAGTATTATGCCCGAACTTCCGTTTTTGACCCTATGGTGATTTAATTCGTAGAAATAGTAAAATAAGTCTTTTTTATTAACAGAGAGTTTTATTAGAGCCCTAATAAGAAGTTGGAATTATTAGTGAAATAAAAAAATTTTGGAGAAACCGAACCGATAGTCGAACAATAGAATAAACGGAAGATTAAATCAAAGGGAAAATTTGTCATTTGCCAACTCAATTTTTATTAAAAGCCAAACATCCCCATTTCTCCACACTTAGGCATTTTCTTCTCCAGTGAAGGGCTTCGGCGATTTCCCTTCCTCCGACGGCGATTCTTCACCATTTCTCCACGGTTTGCCATCCGATCTTTGAGCTTCCTACACGTTTTCTCTTCCCCTCGTGATTCTAGGTAAGTCTCTATGGTTTTTCGGCGTTAGTTATCAATTTTTAGAGGTTGGAACGTTTAGGGTTTCGTAGGTATTTTGTGGAAATAACCGGGCTTTGTTAGAAAAGGTTAGATAATGCCTTATTGGTGATTATTGAACGTTATTGGATGAAATCTAGGGGGTATTTAGCGTTTTTTTTGAAAAACTGGGTTTGGAGCTTAAGGAAATCTCCATTAATGGAGGTTTAGATTTGTGAGCGTAAATTGCTCGACGAAATGCCCGAGAGAAGAAAATTAGAATTTTAGGAAATTTCCTTTAGTTAGGAGTTCCGTTAGTTTACGAAATTTCATGGTTTAGGCTCGATTTTAACAAAGGACATTGTGAAATTTTCTAGGTGACGAAAGCCCGCAGACGGAGCTCAGTGCGCTAAGGACGACAGGTAAGTTCTCGTGACTTACTGTGGCCGATTGGCCTACACCATAAGCTGGAGTTTGTTGTTGAGGATTGTTGGAGCTTGCTTGTTTAATTTTTTTGCTATGGTTGGGTAGATAAGGTTTGATTGTTTTATAGGATACGCGTTATGATGTTTTGATGTATTGAGAGGTTTTGATGGTATACTTATTAGGTATGCTTAAATTATGTATTGAACTGTTCATGCATCATAGTTTTCAAAATGCCATGAAAAACTAATTTACGCATTATTTTCAAAGAAAAGGAATTGCATGCATGTGGCAAGTAAAGTATCATAGTAAATAACGCATGGTGGTTATTCGGGGAGAGTTTCAGACCTGGCGTTCCGTGGTGAGCGGGTCTCCTTCCTTTCAGATGGTGTGGGCTGTCTACCCGCTCGATGTGCCCTATCCATCTGACTGAGAAAGGCCCCGGTAACCAAGACTGACACGTACCGAAATGAAATGACATGGACGGTTGTCATAGCATTGAGCATACATGATCATGCATTAGCATTTACGTAGAGCTTGTTAAGATTTTTATCTCATAGGTGTCTTTATGGTGTAGGTGATCTTGACATAGGTGAGGACGAAATCCCTCCACCGGAGGAATGATGCAGTTGAAGGAGGATGGCTCGTGGGAGTGCGCTGGACAGTCGATGCTCCTTTTGACCTGTGGGGAAAGTAAGCGTATGTTTTGGGAACACGGTAGTTAGATAAAAATGTATAGTTGGACATATTAGGATGCTTGGGTCTGATTAGTTGATAGGTTACGTTTTGATGTTTTTAAACGTTTTGGAAACTATTTTATAAACCGCTTGGTGATTTTGAATAGGAGGAAATGTTAAGTTTTTAAACGGATCCACGCGGTCGTTTTTACGAAATCGGGTTACGTTTTAAACGTGTTTATGGATGTAACGCCCCGAGTTATCTGAACCCGGTTCGCTACTCATTACTTGGTCATAACTAAGAAATTTCGAATAAATTTAAAACTTCATTCGACATTCAAAATTTGACATTTTCTAAACGTTCAAAACATTTGAAAACTTTGCAGCGGAAAATTATTTAAAACTACAATGGGGATTTAACTAGCTGTGAAAATATTGTTGGAAAGATTAATGGAAATGTTTAAAGTATTCGGTCAAGAGAAAATAAGGTTTTAAATGATGGACTACTCAAGGAATTACAAAAGTCGAATTCATCTGCCGACGACAAAGTCAACGGAAGGAAACGGAACGAGGTTCCTGCCGATGACGTCACGAGTTGAACTCGTCTGCCGACGACTAGTCAACGGAAGGAGCAGAAGCAGAAAACCAAAGGCTTCTGCCGATGACGTCTACACAACTTCACCCACAGCTTCATCTGCCGATGAAATCATGGTAACTTCACACACCACTTCATCTGCCGATGAAGTTAACATAACTTCATCTGCCGATGAAGTCAGCGCAATTTCATCTCTCAATAGACAAACACACGTCATCTTCCGATAACAACAATATGACTCCACGCCTTCCGATTCGCTAAACGACAAACGGGTTTCTCCCTCTTCCGATGGAATGGACTACATCTGCCGACACGTGCTACTCACGTAACTCCTTAAAGCATCTACTGATAGACTATAAAATTTACATCTTCCGATGGCTTTTCTGAAGACATCTTCCGATAGAATTTAAAATTTACTCAACATCTACCGACAGATATCATCTGTCGATAGAGAGCAAAACAACAACTCTAATCGCTTCACTTGCAAATCCAGTAATAAACCAACAGAATACTAAATTCAAAGAAAACTAAGAATACTTTTGAAAACTTCAAGTAACTCATTCTTGCTAAAACTAACCAGAGGCAATCCAAACCTTTGTGTCACTAGAAACTCATAAGTACTATCTTGAAATCCGAACAGAATATCGTTATCAGAAAAAAAACTCAAAAAGCGAATTCCAAAACATTAAAATTTCTACTGTCATGAAAGCTCAGTATAATAAATTTGAAATACTGTCAATTAATCTTTGTTAGTCAATGACACCAGTCAAACCGCCCCATCAGATGCCTGACCGTTGCACAACCGTGCTCCACCAACCTCATCTACTCGGTTATGCTCTCAGGGAAATCACCTGCTGTATCCTCAACACCTACATCACAAAACTCATCTATTAGCCTAATGCTAAGCAAGTAAAGCATTAATGAAATGTATGCTGAAACATAAACCCTGATCATGCAGTTTCTAATTTTCTCAACTCAGTTGTGCATCGTTCATAAACTGGTCTGATCCCTAAGTTCCCTTGGGAGTGGGATCGGTTCTCCCAATGTAATAAATCCTCTACTCAGTTAAGGGGCGGATTACTTCCCTTAACAGCTAATACAGATCCCTTAATTCCCTTGGGAGTGGGATCGGTTCTCCCAATGTAATAAATCCTCTACTCAGTTAAGGGGCGGATTACTTCCCTTAACAGCTACTCTGTTTCATTCAATTCATACTCATCATAACCTTGCACATAAATTCATTTTCGTAATTCTTCAAAAACTTAATGCATGACATAAAGAAAAGAAACACTCAAACATGCATAAACCTACTGTTTTGTGATGTAGGCCTGAAGGCTCACACATTACTTTACTTACCTGGCTCCTGGAAATCGCTCGGCTATATGCTACTCCAAAAATCTGCTCACCTAAAACCATTGACAGATTATGGATTAGATCTCCACTAAACTTTATCTAACTACTGAAGTCTAAGGAAGCCAGTTTGGGGCTCTACTGATTAAGCATTCTCGATACATCACTAAACCCCAAAACCCAAATCTCTCACCCGCAGCTTATCGAAGATACATACATTGAAAATCCTTCAGCTACCCTAGCACTAGAACGGCAAGTAGTTGATTCAAAACTCACCTTGGTTGGGGAAAACTGGAGGGGAAATCGCCCAGAGGTAGTCTGCTTGAGCTGAGAGGTAAGAGTAATAAAACAGTGGCGGCTAAACCTCACTAAACCTTTCCTTAAATACCTTATCCACAATATAAATTCGCAATTACCATCTTGCCCCTGCCTAGTCATTTACAACCTAATCAACATTTCACTAAATTTTAACCATAAAAATTATATACCACCGTTTAATAACTTATTTTGATTTATTGAAACCGGGTGCTACAATGGAGTAGGGCATGTTAATGTTTTAGAGTATGTTATGTGTATAAATATTAGGGAAAAGATAGAGAGAAAGGAAAGAAAGAAGGAGCGGACATAGAAGAAAGAAGAAAAGAAGAAAGGAGGGAGGCAACTCCCTGGATCGATCACCCAAAAAGGGGCGATCGATCGCCTGGCCATTGATCGCGGGGCGATCGATCGCCTGGCCATTGATCGCGGGGCGATCGATCGCCTGGCCATTGATCGCGGGGCGATCGATGGCCACAATGAGGGGCGATCTGATCGCCCCTCCTATGTTGATGATGGCGATCGATCGCCCTTTACATTTCGGGACAATGTCCCTTTTTGTCCCCGCTTTGATTTATTGTTTAAAATGATTTTAATAGTTATATTTCAATTGTTTATTATTTGTTTTAAGTATTGTTTAAATAGTTTAACAACTTAGATTTAAATGATTTTCCAAACAATGTTCACTATTTTGATTTTAGTTTAAGTTCCACTTAAACTGTAAAATAAAATGAAAAATTTTATACGGTAAAATTAGGATATGGGTAAGGGTCACTACACCCCCCACAGGTCAAAAGGCGCCTGACTGCCGCAACCAACACCAGCAACTGCACCTACTCGTCGGTCTGAGGCACAAAGTCCTCATCCGTGTGATCCTACCTACAACAGGGAGTTCAACTATGAGCTTAGAGCTCAGTAAGAACATACAATGCAGTGATGCATATGCTATGCATGAACTTTTGAAATACATGAACATTATTTTACATTACATTCAGGTGGACATGAGGTATAAGTGGGGCTTATAGAGGAACTGGCGCACATACATATATGTCACAACAGGACATAATAGGAGTACATAGCGTGCATAACAGGAGTACATAACAGGAGTACATAACATATATAACAAGAGTACATAACAGGATGCCAGTCCCCGTCCCACACTTAACCGTACATTACATTCACATTTTATCTTTCTTGACTTTAAATCGCATGCATAAAACTTTCAAGAAAATGTGTATGCATGAACATATAAAGTGCTTAAACTTAACATAAACAGGCGACGAGATATCAAAGCAAAACATAAAGAAGACACTTAGAACGTAACCTATGATCTAACTACCCGACAACCAAAACCTAATATCTCCGTGATGTAGGGCCTTAAGGGCCAAACCTATGCGTATGAACTTACCTGATGTCCGTAGAGTTGCAAGCAAGCACGTACGTCCTTAGTGATTCACGAACCTATATTATGCATAACCGGACCATTAACCCTAAACTTTAACAAAACTAAGGGATAACTAACCTAAACTCGTTAACTAATGTAAATGATTACCTTTAACGGAGAAAATGGGAGAAAACAGGAGAAGACGAAGTTTGGAAATCGTCGCACGTCGTCTAGAAGAGAGAAAACAGAGAAGGAAGGAAAAATGAGAGTTTTACGTAGAAGAGAAGAGAAGAGAGGAAGAGGAAGAGAAAGCTTGGCTTCTTCCACAAGCTTGGACACTTGGCACTCATCCATTAGCTCCCTCCCAACCACCTTAATTGCCTTCCCAAATTGCCCCTCCATTGGTTTCTAACCAATTTCGCTACTTAGTTCGTCGATTCGGTTTTTCCGAAATTCTCTTTTTCGACTAACATCCCAACAATATCCAATAAAATACTCATTATATTAAAAGTAAATTAATCTCACACAATAATTCTAGGGATAATTATATGGCCAAAATATCGGGTGTTACATAGATGATATACGTAATTTAATGAATTATTTTATTAAAAAAGACGTAACAATTATGATAAATCGTGAAAGTGTTAAAAAATCATGAAACTTTCTAGAATTATTTTCCAGCTATGGTGGGTATGTGATAAACATTTCAAGAAATTATGATATTGTTTGGTATATTTTCTGAGATTACTATTAATATTTTGGAGATTCTCCTCAAGAACGGATTCCCGTTCTCGAGCATTTGATAGAAGAACAATCAAAAATGAGAGTGCGTTCTTTAGAATGGGAACCCGTTCCCGAGAACTTTAATCTAGAATGCTCGAGAACGAGAGCCCATTCACAAGAATAGGCTCCTATTCTAGAGAATCAGCTCTTATTCTAGTGAATCTCTAAATTATTAATGATTATTTCAGAAAATATACCAAACGATTTTGAATTTTCTTGAAATTGTTACGACATGTCCACCGTATCATAGGAAGACATTATGGAAAGTTTCATAAGTTTTTGATGACCACGTAATTTTAATGAACTATTTTGTAAAACAGACAAAAAATTATGATAAATCATGAAAGTATTAAAAAATCACGAAATTTTTCAGAATTTATTTCCATGATATGCTGAAATGTGGTAAAAATTTCAAAAAAATCTAACATCGTTTGACATATTTTTTGAAATAAATGCTAATATTTTGGAGATTCTCTTCAGGAACGGGCTCCTGCTCTAGAGAACAAGCTCCCATTCCCGTGAGATCTTTTTTTGAAAAAAGATACAAGGGAGATTGAGAGCTCGTTATCGAGAACGGTCTCCCACTGAAGTTTGTTTTGCTAGATTTTTTATAGTTTAAGATTTGTTTTGTTAATAAAAATAATACAATGTTTGTTTCGTTAATAACCACACAATTCTGATTTACCATGTAAATTACCCTAGATTATAAAACTAGTTGTATTACGAATCTAAATGGAGGCTAATACATATGGAATGACTACATCAATGAACATTACTTTAAGTAAATATACTGTAACGCCCCGAGTTATCTGAACCCGGTTCGTCACATCATGCCCGTACATGACTAAAAATTTCAACCGTATTATTATTTTTTTTAAAAAAAAAAACTTGCAGCGGAAATCATCTAAGTAAAAATAGAGTTAAACAAAACTATTGTACAATGCTTGAATACTCAGTTAGAATTTTGGGGAATAATCGGTAAAAGGAATAAAGGATTAAATCGCAAAACACTTCATAAGTTTCAAAAGTCAAATGCATCGCCCGCTGAAAAAAGTCAACAAAAGGGGCTGAAGCAGAAAATGGAAGACATCATCCGGTGGCAAAACGACAAAATGCACTCTACATCTTCCGATGACATCAGCCAGATGATTTCCTTCATCCGATCGACTTTGTTCTACATCCACCGATGACTAAACGACAAAATACTCTCTACACCTTCCGATGACATCAGCACGCATCTGCCGATGAGTTTACTGAGACATCATCCGATGGACTTAAACCTACACCTTCCGATGACGTCAGCACGCATCTACCGATGAGTTTACTGAGACATCATCCGATAGACTTAAACCTACACCTTCCGATGACGTCAACACGCATCTGCCAATGAGTTTACTGAGACATCATCCGATAGACTTAAACCTACACCTTCCGATGACGTCAGCACGCGTACGCCGATCACTAAACGACAAACTCTCCACTTATATCTTCCGATAAAACAAGTTACATATACCGATCACTAAACGACGAAGTTTGTTCTATATCATCTGATAGCTTCCACTAAAGACATCTTCCGATAGACAACAGAACAACAACTCAACCTCTGTCGATAGACTTCATCTAACGATAGAGAACAGAACCACATCCCATCTACTTCTTGGTATACAAACACGACTCTACCACAGAAAGGAATTTACTCACTTCACTGAAACCATTCAAAAACATTTCAAACCATTGCAATACTAAAAATTCAGTGAGTACCAACATTAAATCCCAACAGACTACTATTAACAGGAAAATCTCGATGTTGTATTCAAAACATTGAAATCACTACTGTCATGAAAACTCAATATACTTAAATTGAAACACTGTCAACTAAACTTTCACACCAACAGACATCAGTTAATCCGCCTCATCAGTATACCAGTTCGAGACAGAGAAGTGCTCCTCCAACCCCATCTATTCGTCAGTAAACTCAGGGAATTCACCTGCACTATCCTCAACACCTACATCACAAAACTCATCTATTAGCCTAATGCTAAGTAAGTAAAGCAGTAATGAAATGCATTGCTGAAACATAAATTCCTAAACTTTCAATTTCTACTTTCTCATCTCAGTTGCATTCACATACGTTCATAAACTGATCTGATCCCTTGGTTCCCTTGGGAGTGGGATCAATTCTCCCAATGTCATACATCCTCTACTCGATTAAGGGGCGGATGAATTCCCTTAATAGCTGATCTGATCTCATGGTTCCCTTGGGAGTGGGATCAATTCTCCCAATGTCATACATCCTCTACTCGATTAAGGGGTGGATTAGTTCCCTTAATAGTTTGTCTGTCACATTCAGTTCATACCTTACAATTCTTACATGGAAATTCATTTTCGTAGTCTTTCAAAAACATGATGCATGACATACAAAATCATTCACAAAATGCACAACCCTACTGTTTTGTGATGTAGGCCCGAAGGCACATGCATACTTTACTTACCTGGCTCTCCTGGAAATGCTCGGTTACAACTGCTCCAAAACTCGCTCACCTAAGGTCATGACAGTACGTTAATCCAACCCTTACTAAACCTTACCAAAAATCAATAATATATTTGAGGAAATCGATTTGAAACTCTACTACCCGTGCATTCCCATTTATCACCAAGAACCTGAACTCACCCTCAATCACAGAAACCTCGAAATCTTCACATTGTATTCTCTCAGTAAATTAATCGCTAAAATGTAAGAATACAAGACTTACCTAGGTTGAAGGAGAATCGGGCGAGAGAATCGCCTAGAGAGTTCTACTGCTCGAGCTGAAAACCGAAAGAGGAAAATGAGGATAGTGGCGGCTACTCTCACTGGACTTTTCCTTAAATGTGTTATCCACTATGTAAAATCCTAATTACCATCATGCCCTCGCCTGATCATTTATTAACCTAATCAATAACTCTCCCCAACCCTTCTATAAAAGTTCATCATTAATAATAGATTAAATTTTTGGTTCAATGGAACCGGGTGCTACATATACTCTATAGTTTTAAGAGTGCAACTCTAAATATTTAGAGGAATTACTTTAGAGTTAATAACTATGATAAACGATATAAAGAGTTTATATTATTCAACGAAAAATTATTGGAGTTTAAAGATATAGGTATAACGATCCCTTCGTCACCATCTACATTACTCGAATAATAGAAAAAAAAAAAAAAAATATATATATATATATATATATATATATATATATATATATATATATATATATATATATATATATATATATATATATGAATTAATTGTTTAATACATTCAACAATAAGTTTATTATTTTTCATTAGATAGAATAATTAAATAACTGATTAATCAATTCATTAACAAACTTATAAAATTATTTTTTAAAATGTTTTTTGAAAACGGATTATGTCAAGTTTAAGTTGATGTCATGGTGTCAAGTGTTGAGTCCTGGTGAAATGTTTGTTTGATTTCTGTAAGCGTTTTATTTTGAATGTGTCAAAGATTGTTACAAAATAAAATTTTAAATTAAATGAGAGATAAATTTCATAATTGTTTTTTAAATATTATGATAATCGTTACAAAATCAAATTAGAATTTTAAATGTAAAATAGAATTTTCGTAACCGTTGTTTTTAAAAGGTTTGATGACCGTTACTAATTTAATTGCATCTTTAAAATTAGAAATTACAACTTCATCGTATAATAAGGTTGAAAAACTCTAAATTGGCAAAACAACTTTTGAGAGAAAATCTGTGAGTGTTCTGTGTCGTTTTAGAGTACCGTTCTCTAAATCAATATACATCGTCTCATGTATTGCGAATACGATCTATCATATATGATCTTTGCAAATGTAAATATGTTACAAATATGTTGGTATTGATTTTTTTACAAATTAACTTTATGATAATAATATTTTATTCCATTATTTTCCAAGTTGATAATTTATTTCTTGGTAATCAAGAAATAATCTATTCAGATTATTGGGTTGATGATTATTGAAAATCAAGATGATTGGTAAAAATAAAAATAATGAATCTTGAAGTTCAAGGAAAATATTTGATTTTCTAGAGGCATTTGTGTTTTGGAAAACTTTCTTTTGGTAGGCCGAATTGATAAAGATTTGTTGAATTATACTAGGCTTCAAAATCACATTAATTATGAGATATTTTCCTAAGTCCTTGGGATCCATATCCAAGTAGTTGGCAGAACTTTCCTAAAATGTCACACGAGGTGTCACTCAACCGATTTTGTTGAGATTTGATTACTTATTCCTTGCGGCGTTAAATCTGTTTTGGTATCTGAATTAAATCAAAGATATGAAAGTTACCAATCATATTTAAGCCTTCATTTCTGTGAACACAATTGACGGATTTTTTATTATTCTTCAGAGAAGTTTTATTTATTTTTCAAGCCGTCGTTTTTCTTTCTTTCCCAATGCTTCTGTGTATGGGTTTGTGATTATTATACACACTTTGCTTATGCTGTGGATTTCATCGATTATACGAGTGTGTTGATTTATTGCATCCGAAGACAACGACTTGGCGTTCCAGACGGTGTCATAGGAGGCAATCTTCATTATTCTTCATTGAAACTCAGTCTCGGGATGAGTCAATGGAACATGAGAGGAGTTCAGTTTATCGACAAAGGGAGCTTGTCAATTTGATTTTTGGCAAGGGGATCTTGTCATAACACGAATTTCGAGAGGAGTCATCTACAACAAGAGGATCTTGTTGCTTTTAGATCTCGAGAGAGATCGATCTAAAGTCGAAGGGAGCTCGCAAAAACAGTTTCATTAGGGAAGTTAGGAAGTGGCGGCGACAAAGATAAGAAAGAGTCTTTATTGGTATAAGTCCTTTTTTCTTGTAACTTTGAGAACTCATGAAATGTTTTTATATCTGGGCGTGGCCCCGCAGACGTAAGCAAATTGCCGAACTGCGTTACCAATTTCCTATCTCATTTATTTCTGCATATTTATATTGTTCATCATTGCATTAATTATCGGTGTCACACGAAACACTTTATGTGTGTAACGCCCCGAGTTATCTGAACCTGGTTCGTCACACAATGCCCGTACATGACTAAAAATTTCAACCGTATATTTTTTTAAAAAAACTTGCAGCGGAAATCGTTTAAGCAAAAATAGAATTAAACAAAGCCATAAAAACAATGCTAAAATAATCGTTGGAAATATTAAGAAGTAATCGGCCAATAGGAAATAGGAGTTTAAATTGAAATACTTGAGATGTCACAGGGGTCAAACGGATCCGTCGATTAATAAAGTCAACGGAAGACGCAGAAACAGAAAATAGGAGGCTTCTGTCGATGACGTCAGCCAAATGAAAAACAAGGACATCCCTCGGTAGACTGTATCTACCGATGACGTCAACCGGATAAATCTATTATCCAACATCAACCGATCGCAAACGACAAAATACACACTGCATCTTCCGATGACATCAGCCAGATGATTTCTTTCATCCGATTGACTTTGTTCTACATCCACCGGTGACTAAACGACAAAAGTCTTCCTACATCTACCGATGACGTCAGCACGCATCTTCCGATGAGTTTACTGAGACATCATCCGATAGACTTAAACCTACACCTTCCGATAGACACATAACTATAACCTGACATCTACCGATAGACTTCGTCTATCGATAGTGAACAAAACAACATCTTCCGATAAAACAAGCTACATATACCGATCACTAAACGACAAATTTCGTTCTATATCATCTGATGGCTTCCACTGAAGACATCTTCTGATAGACAACAGAACAACAACTCAATCTCTGCCGATAGACTTCATCTAACGATAGAGAACAGAACCACATTTCGTCTACTCTTTGGTATACAAACACAACTCTAACTACAGAAAAGAATTTACTCACTTCACTGAGACCATTCAAAACATTTCAAACCATTACATTACTAAAAATCCAGTGAGTGCCAACACTAAATCCCAACAGAACACTATTATCAGAAGAGGAAACTCAAAAACGTATTCAAAACATTGAAATGTTATGAAAACTCAACAAATTTAAATTGAAACACTGTCAACTAAACTTTCACACCAATTGACATCAGTTAACCCGCCTCATCAGTATACCAGTTCGAGACAGAGAAGTGCTCCTCCAACTCCATCTATCCATCAGTAAACTCATGGAATTCACCTGTGGTATCCTCAACACCTACATCACAAAACTCATCTATTAGCCTAATGCTAAGTAAGTAAAGCAATAATGAAATGATATGCTGAAACTTAAATCCTGAATATGCAGTTTCTACTTTCTCATCTCAGTTGCACATCGTTTGTTTACTGATCAGATCCCTTGATTCCCTTGGGAGTGGGATCAATTCTCCCAATGTCATACATCATCTTCATTAGTTAAGGGTTGGATGAATTCCCTTAATAGCTGTTCTAATCCCTCAATTCCCTTGGGAGTGGGATTAGTTCTCCCAATGTCATAAATCCTCTTCATCAGTTAAGGGGTGGATTAGTTCCCTTAACCGCCAATGCATTTCAATCTACTTGCCTTTCCATAATGATGCATGAAAGTTCATTTTCATATTCTTTCAAAAACATGATGCATAACATACAGAAAATACTCAAACATGCATAAACCTACTGTTTTGTGATGTAGGCCCGAGGGCACACACAATACTTCACTTACCTGGCTTCTGGAATTTGTCTGGCTGCTAGCTTCTTCGGTATTCTGCTCTCCTAAGTTCATAACAGAATATAAATCAAAATTTCACTAAACCTTACTAAGAATCAAACAGTGGTTCGAGGAATCCAGTTAGAAACTCTACCACCCGAACATTTCCCATATATTGGTAAAACCTGAATCTACGCTCAATCTCAACATTTCAAAATCCTCACACAGTACTCCCTCATGTATAAAACTACTATATCATAAGAGAAACGAGGAGAAATTTACCTAAGTCGAAGGAGAATCGTCGAGGAAAATCACCTAGAAAGCTCAGCTGCTTGAGATGAAAACCCGAAGAGGAAAATGTGAAATGGTGGCGGCTATAGTTCATTAAACCCAATCCCTCTTCCCTTAAATACGGTATCCACTTTTAAAAATGGTAATTTACTCTAATGCCCTTTGTCTAGTCATTCAATAACCCTACCTTTACTATTATCATTTAAAGTGTGTCATTTATTTTAGCAGGAAGTAAGACTTGGTTCCATGGAACTAGGTGTTACAATCTACCCTCCTTAAAAGAATTTTGTCCTCAAAATTCAATACCTGAATAGTTCTGGATATTGGTCCATCATGTCCTATTGGCGCTCCCAAGTTGTCTCCTCAATGTTCTGGTTATGCCATAAGACTTTTACCGGTGGAACTTCTTTGTTGCGTAATACCTTTACTGCATAATCTAAGATTTTTACTGGTTTCTCCTCATAAGTAAGAGTAGGAAGGACTTCAATGTTCTGCTGTTCCACAATCTGTGATGAATCGGTTTTAGAACCCAGTTTTGCTCTGATACCATAATTGTAACGACCCGGGATGATCGTCACATAATCCGTATCTTTCTTAATCATTTAATCCTTATTACTCACACATGATTCATTATTAGCAGTGTATTTCTTTTTTTTTCTTTGAAACATAATTTAACTCAAGATGTTATATGCGATGTGCTAAGCCTCAATCGGCAAAGGAAAACATTACATATCTGCCGGCGGGCAGTACAATGTGTATCGGCTAGTGAAAGGAAAACTTTAAGTTATAGACTGCATCTACCGATAGAAGAATGAACCACATCTACCGGTCACTAGACGACAAAACCGTGTTTATACCATCCGGTGGAGAAGCTCTCTACATCATCCGATGAAATAAGGGTACATCATTCGGTGGTCATGTGCATCTCACGTGAATAATTAAAACATGACCCGGTCACTAAACGACAAATAACATTCTCATCATCCGGTAACTTATTACACTACATCTGCCGATCACTAGACGACAAAATAACACTCTCATCGTCCGATGGCTTTAAACACTCTACATCTGCCGATCGCTAGACGACAAAATAACACTTTCATCATCCGATGGCTTAAACACTCTACATCTGCCGATCGCTAGACGACAAAATAGCACTTTCATCATCCGATGGCTTAAACACTCTACATCTGCCGATCGCTAGACGACAAAATAGCACTTTCATCATCCGATGGCTTAAACACTCTACATCTGCCGATCGCTAGACGACAAAATAACACTTTCATCATCCGATGGCTTAAACACTCTACATCTGCCAATCACGTTAGCCGGATGATTGCCTCATCCAGCTTCTATCATACGGCAGTAAAACACTATAATCATCAAACATCTTCATTCGATAGAACATATCACAACTCACCCGATTCCTAACTTAGTAACCATAAACCTCAAAGAGTAAAAATCATAAACTCATCTAAAATACGCATAGCGGAAGACTCAAACAAAACAAACCATTCATTAATCCTTAAAATCGTATTCAGACTCTAAAGACAAGCCCTTCAAATCCAAATCTCATTGTTATAAGAAATTCTGTTCTATTTAGTCATCTGTTCATCGTAAACTTTTCTGACTTACTATGAGCATAACCAGGGACTTAATCGCCTATCCAGCCTTCACTGTCACACTGAGCATCCTCCAGCAACCAAGCTTAGACATCCTCATTAACCTTGAGTTCCTCACCTGAAAACTCGTCAGCTACATCATAAGGTTTAAACTATAAGCCTAATGCTTAGTAAGGAATGAAACACTAACATGGATGCATGAATGTATAGTTTGGGAAAATCACATGCTCATAAGTCTTTTTATTGTTCATATCTTTGCTTGAAATCATCATTCATAGTCATAGATCATATTCAACATTCATAGTCATTGGTCATATTCATCATTCATAGTCATTGATCATATTCATCATTCATAGTCATTGATCATATTCATCATTCATAGTCATTGATCATATTCATCATTCATAGTCATTGATCATATTCATCATTCATATAAGTTGTGTGGATCAAGAGAGGATTTGTGCCGGTAAAGGGGGTTCAACAGTGAGTTTGATCTTGTTCCCTACTGCGGGTCGTATTCATATGTCCCTCTTTGGACTGGGACATACGCCGAACCGCCCCCAACCCTCACTTAGTCCACGTTGCATAAATCTTATATATATACATATATACATACATATTCTGTTCATGGAAAACATGCATTAAAACATTTTCTTATGCTTTAGAATCATTCATATGCATGAACATGAGAACTTTTAGCCCATCAGACTATGACAAGGATCATACCAGAGCAGACAACTTCACATTCACTAGCAGGTCATCAAATAGTATAACTCACAACATTCATCAATCCTTCAAGTGCAGACAAGCTCATTATCATAAGGTAAACATTAGACATCTAAAACAACCTAGTACTCCCACGATGTAAGGCTCTATTAGCCGGAAATCTTAATACATTCACTTACCTGGTCTTCTTAGCACTTGAGCTCCTTTCTCTTTAAACTTCTTCACCTAAAACATTTACATTGCAGTAGTTAAAACAAAAATCCTAATAGTTCTAATCTCAAGTTATCCTAAGATTTAATAGCTAAAGTCATTCCCACTCTCAGATTTGAAATGTCCTTATTATTAGTCGGCCATTGGAAGATCCAAAACTCTAATGCCGAGTAGAAAACAGGGCTAACAAACTAACAGATAGCTACGTTGTCTATTGCATACCTCGGGCACAGAGTAGTCGAGTGGTGGCAGAGAAACCGATCGTCGAAGAGAGTATGCTGAAAGCAGAGAGCAAGAGCTTGGGAGAGAAGAAATTGCCGAAAAGGAAGCTGTCAGCTACAGTGGTTCAAGTGAGGTTTAAAACATTTCTTTTTTCTTTATATATTGGTCATCACCCTCCATTATTACAACTTTGCCACTCAACCTAGTTTAAATCCACATAAAATTAATTATTCTTGGTATAAAACTCTAAACCGTGAAGATTGAATATTTATGACCGTTAATACAGTTAGGACGTCTCCTGGCTGAAGTTGTCGGGTGTTACATCCACCTCTCCTTAAACAAAATTTTCGTCCCCGAAAATTGATCAAACAAATAACTCTGGATACTTGTCTAACATGTCATGTCGTCGCTCCCAAGTGGCTTCTTCAATGCCATGATTCTTCCATAAGACTTTGACCAACGGAATCTCTTTATTCCTCAGAGTCTTAACTGCGGATTCCAATATCTGCACTCGCTTCTCTTCATACGTTAGTGTCAGCTCAATCTCAAAATCCACTGGTTTAACAACTTGTGTAGAGTCCTGTATACATTTTCTTAACATTGACACATGGAAAACATTATGAACTTTATCCAATGATGGAAGCACTGCAGTCTGTAAGCTATACTACCGATTCTAGCCAAAACAGGGAATGGTCCAATAAATCGTGGATTAAGCTTTCCCCTCCTGCCAAATCTTAGTACTCCTTTAAACGGTGAAACCTTCAAGAAGACTTCATCACCAACAGCAAATTCAAGGTCTCTCCTCCTTTGGTCTGCATAACTTTTCTGTTGGCTTTGTGCAGTAATCATTCTCTTTTTAATAGTGGCAATCTTGTCTGACATCTGCTGCAACATCTCGGGACCTAGGAGTTTTGCTTCCCCAACTTCATCCCAATACAGAGGTGATCTACATTTCCTACCATACAACGCCTCATAAGGTGCCATTCCGATGGTGGACTGATAACTGTTATTGTAAGAGAACTCAATCAAGGGTAGGTATCGGCTCCAAGATGTCTGGAACTCTAGCACACAAGCCCTCAACATATCCTCAAGTATATGGATAGTCCTTTCTGATTGACCATCTGTCTGCGGGTGGAAAGCAGTGCTGAAAGACAACTTTGTACCTAATGTGCCTTGTAAGCTTTGCCAAAACCTTGAGGTGAATCTAGGGTCACGATCTGAGACAATAGATGCAGGGATTCCATGCAACCTAATAACTTCTCGTACATAAAGATCAGCAAGCTGGTCCATCGAGTAAGTTGTCCTTACTGGTAAGAAATGGGTTGATTTCGTCAGTCTATCAATCACAACCCAAATACTATCATGTCCCTTAGTTGTCTTAGGTAATCCTACAACGAAATCCATAGCTATGTGTTCCCACTTCCACTCGGGAATAGGTAGAGGCTGAAGGGTACCTCCTGGACATTGGAGAACTTCGATACTCTGTTGTTCCAAAATCTGAGAAGGGTCGCGTACACATTTCTTAGGCATGGAGATATGAAACAATCATGGATCCCTTTCATGAGGTTGGGTAGCTGTAACTGGTGGCGTTTTCCCAAACCCTTTTCAGATCGGAATGGTCAATGTACTGGGGTCAACTTTCTCTCTTTCCCAATCTCACAACTCCTTTGAACGGTTGACACCTTGAGAAAACTTATCAACCCATCACAAATTCCATCTCCGCCTGCAATACGATAAAAACTCTTATGCGAATCTTAGCTGTCAAATTTCTATCGGATGAGGGCAACCCTTATCAGCAGTTTTGCACTATGTCAGGACCCAAGAACCGTTGCCTCCCACACGTAGATCCAGTAAAAAGGTGATCTGCACTTTCGTCCATACAGGTTCATTGGCGCCCATACCATGTTGCCTGGAAACTTATTATAAGGAATTCTACTAAGG
>CM039505.1:25698321-25744950 GCA_022432975.1 Begonia masoniana | reverse complement strand
TTGGTTCTTCCTTTTGCGATACAACTCTAATGTGAAACTAGAAATTTAGTTCATTTTGAAGAAAAAAAATAAAAAGTATTAAGAAAATAATTCATGATGGAAATTTGAAAAAAAATAGAAAATTCTTCTCTATTTCCCAAACAATGGTCTTCTTCCTCTTAACACTTCTTTTTTCAATTCTTCTCTTGAATGTTTGTCTCGAAATCCATGCGTTAACAACTCTTCTCTATTCAGCCCTTTCAAGCCATCTTCGTCTCTATCCCGCCTCCCTCTTCAGCTCATTTTCTTCCCATTCTAAAAGTCTTTTCCAATCATTTCTCTCTCCTTTATTTGCTACTTCTTTTGAAAGCTTCATTTCTTCTTTATCACCTCCCTTCATTTGTCATGATTTTCTCCTTTTATCAAGATTCATTTTCTTTTCTCTCCTATCTAATTTAAAATTCAAATTAGATATATTTTTTACTCTTAAAATTTAAGTTGGTTGTCATTTCTTTTCCTTCTCTAGAATCTTATTTTTTATGCTTGATTGTAGTCTTTTCTTTTATTTGATTCATTAGCTTTCCAATATTCATCTACAATAAATATAAATTTTGAATAAATATCTTATTAAAAAGATAAAAAAAACATATATTTTATGCAAATATGATGTTGTACGTAATGTTGTAGCATTATGTAACAAAATATAATTCCTTTATTTAATTAATCACTGAATTTCAACAACAATATACATAAAATAGACCATGTAATAACTCTTTTCCAAGAGTTATCAGTTTGATATACCCGTGGTTCTTATCATTTGGTATCAGAGTAAAGTGTTCTAGATTCAAGCGTTATCTTTATTTTTTGTTAATCTCTTTTTATGAAGAATTTCTTTTTCGAAATTCTTCATAATAAAAAAAATTCAATTTTTCTTACTCTGAAAATTTCAAATTTCATTCTTGAAATTTCAAGTTTTATATTCAAAGTTTCAAATTTTATTCTTAAAATTTTGATTCTTATTCTTAAAGTCTCAAATTTCATTCTTGAAATTTTGACTATTGATTTTAAAGTTTTGAATTTCATTTTTGAAATTTTGATTAGCATTCTTAAAGTTCCAATTTCATTCTTGAAATTTTGACTTTTGTTCTTAAAGTTTTGAACTTTGCTCATAAAGGTTCGACTCTTATTTTCAGTTTCTAATTTTATTCTTATAATTTCAATTCTAATTCCTTTCATTTCATTATTCTCATCATTTAGAAAAATCAATTCTTATTCACTTTTGTACTTTGTTATTTTTCTTGTTTAGTAACAAATTTTCCTTCGTTGACTATTCATATTCCCTTATTTTAAAATAGTTTAATTCTACTATAGTTGGAGGTTGGAATTCTTAATTTAAAAGTTTAATCTTGGTTGTTTTACTTGTTGAATATTTTTCTCTTGATCAAAGTCTTATATAAAGAGTTTAAAGAGGAAATTGAGAGGTAAAAGGCAAGAGAATGAGAGTATTATAAGAAACGTCATTATTTGAGTGAAATATGAGAGAAGTGATATTGTTTGAGCGTAAACACGTGAGGAAATGAGAGAGATTCATTAAACTAACTTTGCATTTAACAAGTTTTCTTGTTCATTACACCATGTTTAGATTCTACAAAATTCTTAAATGCAATACATAAGCGAAGAAGAGGTCGAAAAGAAAAGATACTATCGATGAAAGCAAATCCAAGAGTGCAAATCTTCGTTGAGAAAGATTGAACAACTTTGTGACATAATGATGGAGAAATACGATGAGGCACAAGAGGCAAAGAAACAAAAGTTGAAGGAACAAGAAGTTAAACAAAAGGCCGAAGAGCCACCAACCGAAGAGCTACCAACCAAAAAACACATAAAAGAGAAGGTTAGTTTTCTTCGAAATGATCAATTTTTATGATGGAATTTCAACAACATAAAGATAATTGTCAGATAGAGGAAATTGTCAAAGAAATCTATGTGATTCAAGAAAAAAAATGGTATTGAGCATTAAGCCAAAAGAATGCAAAGTTGAGGTAAAAAGGGTGAAAGAAATTGACGAAAAAAGTGAGAAAAATAGTATCATGTTAGCAAGATAGCAAACACTTGTTACTTGTTCCAAGATTTTAAATTTTAAATTTTACTAGCTATCTTAACCATTTTTCTAGTGTGAATTTCTTTGTGTATGATCCAAGAGATTCGAGAACGAATCTCTTGGAAGGGAAATAGAATGATACGAATCAAGGGAGTCAAAAATTAAAGCTACAATAAAAAAATTTTCAAGCATGGATAAAGATTAATTAAAAGAAGATGATGTCTTTGAAAGTGTTGAAGAAGAGTTCTTAATTACGAAGCAAGATGCAACCAAACTCAAAACCAAGACCATGAACCATTTCAAGATATTGAAGGAAGCCATGAATGCTTGCCAAAAAAGATCAAAATGCAAGGAAATGCATGAAAATGCACGGCTGCGTGTAGGAAGCATGCTGGGCGCATGAGCAGGCACGCAGAGAGAGCAACACGCACGTAGGGTGCGTGCAAACCCGGCAACGCGCAGCCACCCACGCACCAAACTTTCCAAATTTTGATTTTTGTATTTTTTTTACGTTTTAGGGTTTCCATATTTTGTATTTTGACACTTATTGAGGTTTTTTATATTTTTAGAGATATTTTTGACTATTTACTATTACTTTTAAGGTTTGCTTTAATTCTATTTAAACACAATGTTTGTAACATTTGAGAAAGAATTATGATGAAATAAACTGAGTTTTTAAGAGAATTTTCTCTTTGATTCTTTGTGAAGAACTAAATAATTTTTAAACTAAAACTTGAAAAATGAAATTGATAACTTTGTTTCTTACCTATAAGTTTGGTCTGGGTCAAGTTCCTCTTGCTTGATAACTTTGTTTTATCGACAAGGTTCGATCGGGGTTAAGTTCCTTTCACTTGATTCAAAGACATTCATGAGTTTCTATTATGCGTTGTTGAAGAGTCTCGAATTTGATATACTTATGGTTCTTATCAATTTCTTAGTTACTCAACTACTTAAACATTTACCTCTATCTTGAGCCTAACAAATCTCACATTTATGCATCGTGTGATGCCAAGTTTGTCTGGTCTATTTTTTTTTATTCTCCATCCAACAACATCTTTGTCATCACATGACTCGTTCTCTATTGGTATTCCCCTGTCTCGCATCTCGCAGCCACCGACACGCTAACGGTTTCATCTGCACTGCTCCATGAGTCCAACATGCATCTACACAACCAACCTAATGTCTCTAGTAGTGTTGTGACACCTACTCTTAAGCATCAAGACACTAATGCCTTCTCTAATACCTATCCCACCACTACTACTTCCATCGACCATAATCTTGAAAACTAAAAACCAGTTAGTGAGTATCTATGTGTTATTCTAAATGTCAAACACCCCATATAATATAATTTGCAAGGAATTGGAAAAGAAGAGAATAAAATCATAAATAAATAAGTAATTCATGCATGCTAAATACTTGCATAAATATCTTAACTCTTCTTAAATTCATTTTTAAAATGGTTATGGTGGTTTCCAAAGTTGACACCATTCTGGGTCAGTGGAGGCTTTTATATCCATAAACAGATGAGCATGCCTATGGAGTGTGGAAGCTGCTTTTTGGGCTCAAGTAGAAGTGGGGGTGTGGGGTAGGGGTGCTCATCCTCCCTAGTTATGCAAACTCCAAAGACATCCTCTTCATCACTTCTCAACTCCACTTAATTTCAATCATTTTATGTTTATGCCACTCTTTCTCCATGCTTTAAGGTCCATGGTTTTTGTGACAGCCCAAATCCGGAACCCGATCGGGGTCCGAATCGGAGCCATCACTCCGGGACAGTGGACGGAAAACGGTGACTATTTTTTTTTTGACATTTAAAACATCACACACAGGAAGAAAACCCTTACGGGAACTGAAGGCTGGAAAACATGAAAACAGGAACAGAAGGCAGAAACCTATTGAAATCAGATTGCAGGATGCATGGCAGAAAGAATTCAGAATACAGAATCTCAGAGAAAGAGAAGCGGAAACTAATTCAGAGCTGAGGTTTCATAAGTAAATAACAGAAGGGGCTGGGAAGAACAAAAAAAAACAGAGACAGACGATGACAATAAGTCAGCAGAATAAACAGGAAAATGGGCGGAAGAGCTGGGGCGAATAACTGACGGAAGACTAGTTTAAAGGAGCAGCGGTGTGAATTCAGATACGACAAAAAATGAACAGGGTCAGCGGAAGGGGCTGAGTAAAACTGCTCGGAAGAGGTGGTGACGTCAGCCGGAAGATGTAGTTTTAAACAAAAAAAAAAAAAAAAAAAAAAAAAAAAAAAAAAAAAAAAAAAAAAAAAAAAAAAAAAAAAAAAAAAAAAAAAAAAAAAAAAAAAAAAAAAAAAAAAAAAAAAAAAAAAAAAAAAAAAAAAAAAAAAAAAAAAAAAAAAAAAAAAAAAAAAAAAAAAAAAAAAAAAAAAAAAAAAAAAAAAAAAAAAAAAAAAAAAAAAAAAAAAAAAAAAAAAAAAAAAAAAAAAAAAAAAAAAAAAAAAAAAAAAAAAAAAAAAAAAAAAAAAAAAAAAAAAAAAAAAAAAAAAAAAAAAAAAAAAAAAAAAAAAAAAAAAAAAAAAAAAAAAAAAAAAAAAAAAAAAAAAAAAAAAAAAAAAAAAAAAAAAAAAAAAAAAAAAAAAAAAAAAAAAAAAAAAAAAAAAAAAAAAAAAAAAAAAAAAAAAAAAAAAAAAAAAAAAAAAAAAAAAAAAAAAAAAAAAAAAAAAAAAAAAAAAAAAAAAAAAAAAAAAAAAAAAAAAAAAAAATCAGACTACATGGGTAACTCTAATATTCGAGATCATCCATGCAATTCTTAAAACAGAAGAGTATTCTAAAACATTTCAGAACATTCACAACATGAGTTCAACTGTCAATTATAGCAGTTTTAAAGCTTTGACTCAAAAACTATACAGTATTTCAAAATTTGAGGATCGATAAGACATACTTTAAAATCGACAGATTCAAGGAAATAAATTACATGGATAGTTCCAAAACCAGAATTCATCCATGCATGAATTAGTAGAAGCATTCCAAACAAATTTCAGAATACTTTAGAATATAAACTTAACTGTCAAATACAGTGGTTTCTAAAACTGAAACATCAGAACTTGTACATTGTTTCAAAATCTGAGGGATAGTACAGGACTTAACATATAATTACAGAATTTACCAAAAGATGAGTTTTCTACAGAGTTTTTAACACAAAAATCGGGATTTCAGAAAAACTTTACAGAAACCTCTTAACAGAAATCATGTCTAGCTGCAGCAACCAAACCCCCATGAGCTCGATCCACCAGCAACTAATCATCAGGCTGAGGCACAAAGTCCTCATTTTCGCGTTCAGTACCTACATCAGAGAGTTCACCTATGAGTCTAAAACTCAGTAAGGACATAATCAGAATGCAGTGATGCAAAATGCTATGCATGCAGTTTTTCAGAAATACGGTGACAGTACAGAGCATTAAGTTACAGGGGTAGTAGAATTAAGTGGAGCTTATAGGGGAACTGACAAACAGTGGGGGAGGGGGAGGGTGCACTATCAGGCACAATCAGGGATACAGTATAGTAAACGGTAAACAGTAAACAGTTCTGGGGCCAGTCCCCGTCTCGCACTTAACCTGGTACATTTCAGTCGGATTTTATCTTGTTTAGTTTCAAACAGTGTACAGAAAACATTTGCATGTCTTTCAGAGAAAACGTGTATGCATGAACGGTGCTTGAACTTAAACAGGCAGACAGCAGAAATAAGACAACAGAAAATAAATCGAAGCCAGACATTTCAGAACATAGACTATAACCTTTCTACCCAAAACAACCCGACAGAACAGGAAACCTAGTACCTCCGTGATGTAGGGCCTTAAGGGCCAACCTACGGTTATGAACTTACCTGTTTGCTGCAGTGTAGAATGCTCGAATGTCCCTAGAATGCTCGGATCTGTTGCTGAAATGTAGAGAAATTAAACAAGCTGCAAATGCTAACAAATAACTTGTAAAATATGCAGCAAGCTCATTTCAACTCTTTAGGAAAACACACTAACGTATTTTCATCCAAAACAGTAAGTTTTCACGGAATTAATAACCCTAAACCCCAGTGAAAACTCGCATTAAACTTGTCCAAAATCAATAACTTCCGTAGATGATTACCTTGGTTGAAGGAAACAGAAGAAAAACGATGAAACAAAGTGTTGGTGCTTTGTCAAAATCGCCAGGAAGAGAAAACAAAGAGCAGTAGGAAGAAACAGATGAGAAGTGAGGGTTTCACGTAGGAGGAAGACTTAGCTTCTTCATCAAGTCGCCAGATGTCATTCAACCATTGGCTCACTCCCTTCAACCTTAATTTCTCTCCAAATTGCCCTTCCATGCATTTTAAACTTAATGTTTTGTTTAGTTACACATTAGTTTAGTTCTCCACAATTATTCCAACAGTTCCACCAAAACACTCCTTTGTATTAATATAATATTAATCCCGATTAAATGATCCGGGAAAACTATTACATGGCAAAATGCCGGGTGTTACAGTTTTCCCCCACTCACCCACTTGTTGTTGGTGTTTCTTCTAAGCGTGAGCGTTTAGACTTGTGGAATTTGGACACTCCATCTGAGTTGCTTTGTACTAAACTATTAACTCTCATCAAGTGCCATCTTAATAACACCTAATCATCATCATTAAGTGTCATGTTAATTCTAATGTGTCGCATTTTATTAGTTCTACATTGTTATGAACACTCAAGGATGTCTTTCTTGTTTTTATTTTGACTAGTAAGGCTAGATTTACTCTAGAATTTTACACTCTAATCATATTATTTGGTGTTGCACTCATTAATTGGTATATATAATATTTTATTCAACTATTATAATTAATCTTAATTATTATACTAATTAATAAATTTCACTTTAATGCTAAGTCAAAAAGTACATAAGATTATAAAATTAAAAAATAAATCTAACATTATCTTATTTTGATACACTAGTTGCAACAAAATAACATAACACTCCGTTGTCACAAATTCTTAGACTTTTAAGGACAATATCCGGCAACTTGACCAAATTTAATATGAATAACATCAATCCAAGCCGAAAAAATTCAGTGAACATCAGATTCAGTCCACGAGCAATGATTTTGATTAGAGTTGTTTACTTAAGAAATTCAAATACATTTCTTATAAATCATGAAACAGAAAAAGAAAAACATAATCAACAATATTTCAAACAATGAATCAAGAAGTATTCCAACAATGTTTTCTTCTCCACCTAACAAAAATGGTACCCAACAACTGTCTTCCTTCCCACATTTCAGAATTCTCTCTTTTTTAGTTCTCTCCTGCTGCTTCTTTGTATGTAAGTCCAGAAAAACTATCTCAAATGGGGGAAGGTGGAACTTCAAGGGTGGTACCTGCTTGAATCTGTCCCCAGCCAATAAGACGCCAGTGCTTCTCAACTCGTCGACTTAGCGCGATTTTTTCACCTTTGCTCGTACAAACCGGAGAAGTTAGTTGCAGCTTTGCCAGATCATTCTTTACTGCAAGGACTCGAGCTCCAGTGGACATAGATCCTATGTTTAACATTAGGATCTCACCTTTAGCTAGCTTGGAAACCTTACCTTGCCTTTCTGAGCCCTTTGTTCTCACACCCAGCAGCCGTCGCAGCAGGAAGAAATTAACCTTGCAAAAAATATAGTGCGTAAGGTACAAGAATATCTATAACAAATGAAAAGTATTGGATTGCATTCGAAGACAGTGATGTTCAAATTGTAAGCAGCTATATATAGAAACAGAGCGGCTGTGGAGAATGTTGCTACAAGAGAAAGGAGAGCAGCAAGAAGAACATGCAAAATACAAAAGGATCATCACCTTTTAAATCTGCAAAAACTAAAAGCAGCAACTGCATAAATACATTCCCTATAACACCTTTTTCACTATGGCTAATTCAATTTTTCTTTTTTTGAAGAAAAAGGTAAATCATGTTACGGGACATCTTTTCTCACCTGCACTTTCAAGCAGGATGTTTCTATTTGATCTCCTAAAGGGAAGATGCTTCAAGGAAGAAGTGACAGAAACAGGAATCAATTGCAAACAGGGTGATGACAGATGAAACTTACTTTACATCCAAGTAAATTCAGTTCATGACAGGAAAAACATGAAGAATAAAAAACAGTGTAGTTCTCTTCTTTTATCAATTCACCTCAAGCTCAACAAAAACCTCAGGGAGTGATCGAACCTCGCCAAGAACCTGGCCTACCAATCTATCAGCACGTGTCAAAGTGGGATCCATGGTTGTGCCAACCCCAATGAGGCCACCTGGCACTGCAAATTGCAACTCATTTTGTTCGGCATATAAAGAAACAATTCTTGAATATATTGGTGTGCACTTGATATTCCCACTTTCATCCTTGACAACAATTCCAGGACGAACCTCAATATATTGGTTCACCTTCAAAACACCCTGAAAAAAAGATTTGTCAAATAACCTATCCACATTATGGATGAAAGTAAATACTTCTGGTCACACCGGCCACTGGCCTTATTTATGCTAATCATGCCAAAACCAACACAACATTGGATCCTACTAACATCAAGCTTGAACCTGACCAAAATATTGTTTGATAAAAGGATACCAATAATAAAAATCACCCAGTGTAGGGACGACCTAAGACTATCAATGCCCTTGTATACAATTAATCACAAAAATAAACTATGGAGAGAATCAGAACCCCTGTGATTGTAGCAAAAAAAAATGTTAATAGAGATTGGATCGATCAAAGAGTTGGCAATATGTGAAATTGGAAGGGAATTACATCCTACCTATTTCATCAATTATTATAAATGACATAATAACTCAGTATTCTAAATGATTATCAAACGTTGAATATAGATCACATTAGAAGAGCTACAGTTTCATGGATCTTTCATAAACTTTTTGGTTAATTAAAAAAAAAAACAGAAAGGGACTAACCCTAAGAATACTTCCACCAGCTACGCCACCTTTAATTTCATCAACCTCAAATCCAGGCTTATTGACATCAAATGATCGAATTACAATCATGTTAGGAGGTGACACAAAATTTCGCTCCGGAATGGGAATATTTTTCACTATATATTCACACACAACGTCAATGTTATACTTAAGCTGCGCCGAAATTGGAACAATAGGTGCATTATCAGCTACAGTCCCCTGCTCAAAAATATTTTGAACGGAGTTAAGCACAGCAGAAAAATGGAAACAGTTCTTCAGCAGAATAACTGATCAAAGAGAACTAACTTTAATAAATTTTTTAATTGCTTCATGTTGATTGATGGCTACATTTTCCTGAATAAGATCTACTTTATTTTGAAGGATTATAATATGTTGGAGGCGCATAATTTCAACTGCAGCCAAATGCTCTGAAGTTTGCGGTTGGGGGCAACTTTCATTTGCAGCTATTAAAAGAAGTGCCCCATCCATAATTGCTGCTCCATTAAGCATGGTAGCCATGAGAATATCGTGACCCTGAAGGGAACAGATATCATAAAAACAAGTCAGTTAGATCAATATCTGGCACAAAAAGGAAATGAAGCTGGTATGCACGAGACGGTAAACACTGAACTGTCAGTAAAGA
The DNA here is from genome assembly GCA_022432975.1 of Begonia masoniana. Lineage (NCBI taxonomy): Eukaryota > Viridiplantae > Streptophyta > Magnoliopsida > Cucurbitales > Begoniaceae > Begonia > Begonia masoniana. The sequence goes on along the minus strand of CM039505.1, from coordinate 25,735,307 downwards.
AGCTGCAATAGTCTGGAAAATTAATTGTGATGATTGGCATGAAACTAAAGTAGAGTTACTAGTTCAAATCATGCTGTATGTTACAAAATGTGATAAATATCTTAAACCCTTACAGGACAATCTACAAAAGACACGTGTCTTAGAAGTTCCATCCTGCAATTTTCAAACCCAGGCACATCACATAAAGGACTGTCTTCCTTTCCACTTCCATAGGCCCTGCCAAAATAAGTTGATTTTGTCATAAGACCATAGGTTAACAAAAAAGTGCATGCTTACCTATATATTCACATCGATATATAAACAATCTGTACTCACTTGTACGTCATAGGTCGAGGGCATCGATCATCTTCGCATTTGTATATCTTTGCATTTGCATATCCAAGTTTGATGGTGATGTTACGCTCCAGCTCATTCTTAAAACGAACTGTCTGGTAGGTATTACCAACGATCATGAGATGGAAGAATTCAATCATTTCAAACCACTTGGATGAAAATAATTGTCTGAATACTATGCTAGAATACATTGATCAACCCATTTATATCATCAAAAAAACTTGAGCTATAAAAAAAAAAAAAAAAAAAAAAAAAAAAAAAAAAAAAAAAAAAAAAAAAAAAAAAAAAAAAAAAAAAAAAAAAAAAAAAAAAAAAAAAAAAAAAAAAAAAAAAAAAAAAAAAAAAAAAAAAAAAAAAAAAAAAAAAAAAAAAAAAAAAAAAAAAAAAAAAAAAAAAAAAAAAAAAAAAAAAAAAAAAAAAAAAAAAAAAAAAAAAAAAAAAAAAAAAAAAAAAAAAAAAAAAAAAAAAAAAAAAAAAAAAAAAAAAAAAAAAAAAAAAAAAAAAAAAAAAAAAAAAAAAAAAAAAAAAAAAAAAAAAAAAAAAAAAAAAAAAAAAAAAAAAAAAAAAAAAAAAAAAAAAAAAAAAAAAAAAAAAAAAAAAAAAAAAAAAAAAAAAAAAAAAAAAAAAAAAAAAAAAAAAAAAAAAAAAAAAAAAAAAAAAAAAAAAAAAAAAAAAAAAAAAAAAAAAAAAAAAAAAAAAAAAAAAAAAAAAAAAAAAAAAAAAAAAAAAAAAAAAAAAAAAAAAAAAAAAAAAAAAAAAAAAAAAAAAAAAAAAAAAAAAAAAAAAAAAAAAAAAAAAAAAAAAAAAAAAAAAAAAAAAAAAAAAAAAAAAAAAAAAAAAAAAAAAAAAAAAAAAAAAAAAAAAAAAAAAAAAAAAAAAAAAAAAAAAAAAAAAAAAAAAAAAAAAAAAAAAAAAAAAAAAAAAAAAAAAAAAAAAAAAAAAAAAAAAAAAAAAAAAAAAAAAAAAAAAAAAAAAAAAAAAAAAAAAAAAAAAAAAAAAAAAAAAAAAAAAAAAAAAAAAAAAAAAAAAAAAAAAAAAAAAAAAAAAAAAAAAAAAAAAAAAAAAAAAAAAAAAAAAAAAAAAAAAAAAAACAATCAATTGTGCGGGATTTCAAAACCACTTGGATGAAAATAATTGTCTGAATACTATGCTAGAATACATTGATCAACCCATTTATATCATCAAAAAAACTTGAGCTATAAAAATAATCATTGTTCAAAGGAGTATATGCAACTGAATTATTTGTTTACAAAATTATACTATTAAAACACAAACTATTTCGACGATGCCATGCCATTGAAATAAATGGAGAGTTCATGGACATTTTAAATAACTGCAATAGGCTAAAAATTTAAATAGACACTACTAATACCCTTCAAAATACAGGAAAGAGTCAAAGCCCTTACTACAACATAATTACAATATTCTTCCATCAGCAGCCAAGACATAACAAAATCTGGCACGTGTCACTATAGTGTAACTAATAACCGCCTCAAAGGAAAGAGTCACGACTAAGTAAATTTGCTTTCTTGTTCCATGTGAAATAAACTCGAATACTACTATTGGCATCACATGACATCAACATAAAAGGTGTCAGCTCATAAACATATAAAGCTTATCATTTTCTCTTAGGGGTATTTGCGCTGTAATTCTTTGTACTTACTATTCACATTTGCTGGTGCAGTTGTACTTGCTCTCGAAATAGTGTCTTTACAAAGTTCTTGGTTCCATTACTTCCATTCACAGGAGTTGTACTTGGAATCTTTCTAAATAGTTTTACAAAGTTCTGGGGTCCATTACTTGTGTTTTGAGTTTTGTATTTTGGATTTCGTGTTTTGGTGGGAGGCTCCTTTTATTTTGATGACTAAATTATGGCTTGTTAGTTTTAACATTGTTTCTACAACCTCTACCCCTGGTATATGAACTTGTAGCGCTGTACATTTTCAAGGAAAAGAAAATTCTACATCCAACTTAAAATGCGTTGATTGGAATAAGAAAACCATAGCAATAATAAATCCCAAAAAGCATCTAGCCAAAAAAAAAAACAATCAGTCCCAATCATGGAACACAAATCACCTGCACACCAGATATTGCTTTAACAACTGTCGACTTGCCATGTGCCACATGACCAATGGTGCCTGAGAAAATAATGTTCCTATTGTCAAAATATGACCCTTACAAATAGCAGACAGCTACTTTAAGTGATAAAGCACTTAAGAGCTATTAAATGCAATTGAAGTATCAGAACAGAAGTCAATTTTTATATATAAGAAAGGAAATTTTAATTTACCAATATTAATGGTGGCTTGACGTGATATAACTTCTTTGGATGTTGGACTCAACATTGTTACATCCAGTTTACTTAAGTCCTGTTCCATCAAACCTTTCCGCGACATTTTGGCTGCTCCAGGTCAATGTCCTCCTTGAATGCTACAAAGCAAATAATAGTGAAATTGAAGTTACAAATAATACAAAAACCAAAAAAAAATCTGGTGAAATTGATGAAAACCCTTAATATCTAAGTCGGCTACTGAGCACAAAAACCAGAAGTGACTAAATCCATAAAAAATCGAATTACCCTTTTATTCACTTTTAGGAAAGAGCACATATTGCAAAAGAAAACGCTGAATTAACAAAAGAACATACTCTGGCAATGAAAATGAGGGAACATCATGAATCAAACAGAGAGAATAATGCCGTAGGAGAAGAAAACCAAGCAACATGAAATAACAGGGTTAAGAAAGTGAATAGATGAAAAGAAGAGGAGAACAGCGAACCGATTGATGAAGAGCGACAACGTGAGCTCCAATTGCAGAGGTTTAGCGGAGCAGCGAATAGAGGAGGGAATAAGCACAGATTCGAAAGAAAATTGACGCTAGGGATACCATCACGTATTTAGTGCAGAATAAGGGTGCATTTTGTCATTCGCACAAAATTGGAGTAACATTGCATGTATTGCTTTTATTATATTATTCTATTCTTATAAATTTATCGACTAATCAAATAATAATTAGTATAATTTATATATAGTCAATGTAATAAATTATAAATAATAATTTATTACATTAATTAAACAAATCATTATTTGATACGTTAGTAAGTATTTTAATATAGTATAATAACAAAGTAAACACAATATTTTTTTATATAATTATTATATATTACAAATAATGAAAACAGTAGATTACTCTTACCATTATTGTGACAACCCCGACCCGTCGGGACTGTCACGGGACTCGACTGAACTTTGAGTTTGACTTACACATTTTTGGACGTAAAATTTTTCCCAACTTTTAAACTCTTGAACATTTAAAATGATAAGACGTAAAGTTGAAGGCATAAAATGGAAGACATAAAATGGAAGACGTAGAATGGAAGACAGGAGTGGATGACAGGGGCGGATGACAGGGGCAGATAACATAGAGTGGATGACAGGAGTGGATGACATAGAGTGGATGACAGGGGCGGATGACATAGAGTGGATGACAGGGGCGGATGACATAGAGTGGATGACAGGGGCGGATGACATAGAGTGGATGACAGGGGCGGATGACATAGAGTGGATGACAGGGGCGGATGACATAGAGTGGATGACAGGGGCGGATGACATAGAGTGGATGACAGGGGCGGATGACATAGAGTGGATGACAGGGGCGGATGACATAGAGTGGATGACAGGGGCGGATGACATAGAGTGGATGACAGGGGCGGATGACATAGAGTGGATGACAGGGGCGGATGACATAGAGTGGATGACAGGGGCGGATGACATAGAGTGGATGACAGGGGCGGATGACATAGAGTGGATGACAGGGGCGGATGACATAGAGTGGATGACAGGGGCGGATGACATAGAGTGGATGACAGGGGCGGATGACATAGAGTGGATGACAGGGGCGGATGACATAGAGTGGATGACAGGGGCGGATGACATAGAGTGGATGACAGGGGCGGATGACATAGAGTGGATGACAGGGGCGGATGACATAGAGTGGATGACAGGGGCGGATGACATAGAGTGGATGACAGGGGCGGATGACATAGAGTGGATGACAGGGGCGGATGACATAGAGTGGATGACAGGGGCGGATGACATAGAGTGGATGACAGGGGCGGATGACATAGAGTGGATGACAGGGGCGGATGACATAGAGTGGATGACAGGGGCGGATGACATAGAGTGGATGACAGGGGCGGATGACATAGAGTGGATGACAGGGGCGGATGACATAGAGTGGATGACAGGGGCGGATGACATAGAGTGGATGACAGGGGCGGATGACATAGAGTGGATGACAGGGGCGGATGACATAGAGTGGATGACAGGGGCGGATGACATAGAGTGGATGACAGGGGCGGATGACATAGAGTGGATGACAGGGGCGGATGACATAGAGTGGATGACAGGGGCGGATGACATAGAGTGGATGACAGGGGCGGATGACATAGAGTGGATGACAGGGGCGGATGACATAGAGTGGATGACAGGGGCGGATGACATAGAGTGGATGACAGGGGCGGATGACATAGAGTGGATGACAGGGGCGGATGACATAGAGTGGATGACAGGGGCGGATGACATAGAGTGGATGACAGGGGCGGATGACATAGAGTGGATGACAGGGGCGGATGACATAGAGTGGATGACAGGGGCGGATGACATAGAGTGGATGACAGGGGCGGATGACATAGAGTGGATGACAGGGGCGGATGACATAGAGTGGATGACAGGGGCGGATGACATAGAGTGGATGACAGGGGCGGATGACATAGAGTGGATGACAGGGGCGGATGACATAGAGTGGATGACAGGGGCGGATGACATAGAGTGGATGACAGGGGCGGATGACATAGAGTGGATGACAGGGGCGGATGACATAGAGTGGATGACAGGGGCGGATGACATAGAGTGGATGACAGGGGCGGATGACATAGAGTGGATGACAGGGGCGGATGACATAGAGTGGATGACAGGGGCGGATGACATAGAGTGGATGACAGGGGCGGATGACATAGAGTGGATGACAGGGGCGGATGACATAGAGTGGATGACAGGGGCGGATGACATAGAGTGGATGACAGGGGCGGATGACATAGAGTGGATGACAGGGGCGGATGACATAGAGTGGATGACAGGGGCGGATGACATAGAGTGGATGACAGGGGCGGATGACATAGAGTGGATGACAGGGGCGGATGACATAGAGTGGATGACAGGGGCGGATGACATAGAGTGGATGACAGGGGCGGATGACATAGAGTGGATGACAGGGGCGGATGACATAGAGTGGATGACAGGGGCGGATGACATAGAGTGGATGACAGGGGCGGATGACATAGAGTGGATGACAGGGGCGGATGACATAGAGTGGATGACAGGGGCGGATGACATAGAGTGGATGACAGGGGCGGATGACATAGAGTGGATGACAGGGGCGGATGACATAGAGTGGATGACAGGGGCGGATGACATAGAGTGGATGACAGGGGCGGATGACATAGAGTGGATGACAGGGGCGGATGACATAGAGTGGATGACAGGGGCGGATGACATAGAGTGGATGACAGGGGCGGATGACATAGAGTGGATGACAGGGGCGGATGACATAGAGTGGATGACAGGGGCGGATGACATAGAGTGGATGACAGGGGCGGATGACATAGAGTGGATGACAGGGGCGGATGACATAGAGTGGATGACAGGGGCGGATGACATAGAGTGGATGACAGGGGCGGATGACATAGAGTGGATGACAGGGGCGGATGACATAGAGTGGATCCCAACAGAGTTTACAGATATGAACTTTACTTTAAAAAAACTTCACTCTCTCGGGTCAGAAATATGTCTGGCTGCCGCAACCACCCCCGAAAGCTCGTGCCACCAACCACCTATTCGTCGGACTGAGGCACAAAATTCTCATCCATAGGTTCTGTACCTACAACATGGAGTTCAACTATGAGCCTAGAGCTCAGTAAGAACAAACAATGCAGTGATGCATATGCTGTGCATGAACATTTTTTCAAATACATGAATATTACATTACGTTTCACTGGACAGGAAGGTATAAGTGGGAGGAAGAGCTGGCGCAACAAGAGTACATGCCACAACATGACATAACAGGAGTACATAACAGGATGTCAGTCCTCGTCCACAATTAACCATACATTACATTCACATTTTTAACTTTCATAACTTCAAATCTGGTGCTGAAAAATATTTGCATGGTTTTCCAGAAAACGTGTATGCATGAACAGATACGGTGCTTGAACATAACAGAGATAGGCAAAGAATGAAAACAAACATGAAACAGAACACACAGAACACATTTAGTTTAAAGTATAACCTACTGTAGGATCGTTATTGTCTAAGAGGGGGGTGAATTAGACTTATTAAATTTTATCAACTTAATCTAATCGCTTTCTCTCTTATATGCAATTACTAAATTGACAACAAACACACAGGCACAAACAAAGTAAGAGATAGAGAGAAAAATGACACCGTAGTTTTTAACGTGGTTCGGCCAAACTTTCCTACGTCCACACTCCAAGGCTCCCCATTGAAGATTCTTTCTTTCTCCTCAGAGAAAAATAGATCGCACTTCACGGGCGACGATATACACCCTTTTACAAATCTGGATTGTTCTTCACGGGCGACAATCCACTGCCTTTACACTTTTCACAGTAAGGATATGATTTTTAGCACACGCTACACTCTTTCAAAAGTTAAATCTCAAGTTAACAGAGTAGAGAGATGTAGTAGAAATACAGAGTATTGCTAAGTATTTGCTCGTGAAGATTCAGAGATGATTTTAGCAAAAGTTCTTTCCTCGAGCTATAGTTCTTCGTTTTATACTCTCGTCTGCAATCTGAGTCTTCTTCAAAAATATGACCGTTGGAGAGCTTTCCGTACTCAGAAAAATAGCTGTTTGAAATTCAGGAGTCGCTATCGCTCGCTGTCTTTAAAGTCTCTAGCGCTAAGCCTTTGGACGAGTAAGTATGGACGACTGCGCTGCTGTTAGCGTGGACGACTGCGTCTTTACTTATTCATCGTGGACGACTGCGTCTTTACTATTCATCAGGGACGATTGCGTCTTTACTATTCATCGTGGACGACTGCGTCTTTACTATTCATCGTGGACGACTGCGTCTTTACTATTCATCGTGGACGACTGCGTCTTTACTATTCATCGTGGACGACTGCGTCTTTACTATTCATCGTGGACGACTGCGTCTTTACTATTCATCGTGGACGACTGCGTCTTTACTATTCATCGTGGACGACTGCGTCTTTACTATTCATCGTGGACGACTGCGTCTTTACTATTCATCGTGGACGACTGCGTCTTTACTATTCATCGTGGACGACTGCGTCTTTACTATTCATCGTGGACGACTGCGTCTTTACTATTCATCGTGGACGACTGCGTCTTTACTATTCATCGTGGACGACTGCGTCTTTACTATTCATCGTGGACGACTGCGTCTTTACTATTCATCGTGGACGACTGCGTCTTTACTATTCATCGTGGACGACTGCGTCTTTACTATTCATCGTGGACGACTGCGTCTTTACTATTCATCGTGGACGACTGCGTCTTTACTATTCATCGTGGACGACTGCGTCTTTACTATTCATCGTGGACGACTGCGTCTTTACTATTCATCGTGGACGACTGCGTCTTTACTATTCATCGTGGACGACTGCGTCTTTACTATTCATCGTGGACGACTGCGTCTTTACTATTCATCGTGGACGACTGCGTCTTTACTATTCATCGTGGACGACTGCGTCTTTACTATTCATCGTGGACGACTGCGTCTTTACTATTCATCGTGGACGACTGCGTCTTTACTATTCATCGTGGACGACTGCGTCTTTACTATTCATCGTGGACGACTGCGTCTTTACTATTCATCGTGGACGACTGCGTCTTTACTATTCATCGTGGACGACTGCGTCTTTACTATTCATCGTGGACGACTGCGTCTTTACTATTCATCGTGGACGACTGCGTCTTTACTATTCATCGTGGACGACTGCGTCTTTACTATTCATCGTGGACGACTGCGTCTTTACTATTCATCGTGGACGACTGCGTCTTTACTATTCATCGTGGACGACTGCGTCTTTACTATTCATCGTGGACGACTGCGTCTTTACTATTCATCGTGGACGACTGCGTCTTTACTATTCATCGTGGACGACTGCGTCTTTACTATTCATCGTGGACGACTGCGTCTTTACTATTCATCGTGGACGACTGCGTCTTTACTATTCATCGTGGACGACTGCGTCTTTACTATTCATCGTGGACGACTGCGTCTTTACTATTCATCGTGGACGACTGCGTCTTTACTATTCATCGTGGACGACTGCGTCTTTACTATTCATCGTGGACGACTGCGTCTTTACTATTCATCGTGGACGACTGCGTCTTTACTATTCATCGTGGACGACTGCGTCTTTACTATTCATCGTGGACGACTGCGTCTTTACTATTCATCGTGGACGACTGCGTCTTTACTATTCATCGTGGACGACTGCGTCTTTACTATTCATCGTGGACGACTGCGTCTTTACTATTCATCGTGGACGACTGCGTCTTTACTATTCATCGTGGACGACTGCGTCTTTACTATTCATCGTGGACGACTGCGTCTTTACTATTCATCGTGGACGACTGCGTCTTTACTATTCATCGTGGACGACTGCGTCTTTACTATTCATCGTGGACGACTGCGTCTTTACTATTCATCGTGGACGACTGCGTCTTTACTATTCATCGTGGACGACTGCGTCTTTACTATTCATCGTGGACGACTGCGTCTTTACTATTCATCGTGGACGACTGCGTCTTTACTATTCATCGTGGACGACTGCGTCTTTACTATTCATCGTGGACGACTGCGTCTTTACTATTCATCGTGGACGACTGCGTCTTTACTATTCATCGTGGACGACTGCGTCTTTACTATTCATCGTGGACGACTGCGTCTTTACTATTCATCGTGGACGACTGCGTCTTTACTATTCATCGTGGACGACTGCGTCTTTACTATTCATCGTGGACGACTGCGTCTTTACTATTCATCGTGGACGACTGCGTCTTTACTATTCATCGTGGACGACTGCGTCTTTACTATTCATCGTGGACGACTGCGTCTTTACTATTCATCGTGGACGACTGCGTCTTTACTATTCATCGTGGACGACTGCGTCTTTACTATTCATCGTGGACGACTGCGTCTTTACTATTCATCGTGGACGACTGCGTCTTTACTATTCATCGTGGACGACTGCGTCTTTACTATTCATCGTGGACGACTGCGTCTTTACTATTCATCGTGGACGACTGCGTCTTTACTATTCATCGTGGACGACTGCGTCTTTACTATTCATCGTGGACGACTGCGTCTTTACTATTCATCGTGGACGACTGCGTCTTTACTATTCATCGTGGACGACTGCGTCTTTACTATTCATCGTGGACGACTGCGTCTTTACTATTCATCGTGGACGACTGCGTCTTTACTATTCATCGTGGACGACTGCGTCTTTACTATTCATCGTGGACGACTGCGTCTTTACTATTCATCGTGGACGACTGCGTCTTTACTATTCATCGTGGACGACTGCGTCTTTACTATTCATCGTGGACGACTGCGTCTTTACTATTCATCGTGGACGACTGCGTCTTTACTATTCATCGTGGACGACTGCGTCTTTACTATTCATCGTGGACGACTGCGTCTTTACTATTCATCGTGGACGACTGCGTCTTTACTATTCATCGTGGACGACTGCGTCTTTACTATTCATCGTGGACGACTGCGTCTTTACTATTCATCGTGGACGACTGCGTCTTTACTATTCATCGTGGACGACTGCGTCTTTACTATTCATCGTGGACGACTGCGTCTTTACTATTCATCGTGGACGACTGCGTCTTTACTATTCATCGTGGACGACTGCGTCTTTACTATTCATCGTGGACGACTGCGTCTTTACTATTCATCGTGGACGACTGCGTCTTTACTATTCATCGTGGACGACTGCGTCTTTACTATTCATCGTGGACGACTGCGTCTTTACTATTCATCGTGGACGACTGCGTCTTTACTATTCATCGTGGACGACTGCGTCTTTACTATTCATCGTGGACGACTGCGTCTTTACTATTCATCGTGGACGACTGCGTCTTTACTATTCATCGTGGACGACTGCGTCTTTACTATTCAGATCTGGAGAGATGAGATGTCCCATCCCATAAGAGCTCCTAACTCAATAATAAAATCAAACTGGACTGGAGGGGAAGAAGTTTCTGCTGGAGGAATAATGGCCTCAACAGGAGGAGGAGGAGGAAAAACACTGGCAACAAAAGGAGCATCACCTGCATCTGCCATAGGAATATCAACAGGGACAGCAAGGGCAGAAGCAGCAGGAGGGGAATGAGCGACACCATTGTTCTCATCAGATGCATCCAGGGCCAAATCAGCAGGAGTTGGCTGACCATCACCCCGGTGCAGGAAATTGTCAATGTCTGCAATTTTATCGAGAAGCCTATGATTATCTTGCTGCACACTGATTGTCAGAAGATTTGTGTGGAATCGCACAGACTCAATGACATCATCATTGGCTTTACTGTGAGAGGTTTCCAACAAATCCATGCGTGTCGTGACACCCTTAAGAGCCAAACTGAAAGAGGATTCCACTTGAGTAAGGCGAGTATTGGGGTCTGGAAAGGCATCCCGAGTAATAGTGGAGGCTTCAAGATGTTCAAGGCGGGAGAGTACAGTCGTCTCAAGATGATCTAATCGGGATAGATACATGGATTAAAAAGACTCAAGAGCCGTCCCGAGACTGGCAATGCTGGCCTAGAGGTCATTGTAGTGGTCTTCTGAAATAGATGGCCTCACTGAAGGAGTGAGGCGAGTTATTGTTTTAGGAGGAGCCCTAATTGGCACAGGAGGCACAGGAAGAGTTGGAGATGGGGCACGGATTGGACTGATTGGTCGTAGGAGATCAGCTTGGACTAGAGGAGGGTCATGATCACTTAAAGGTTCTTAAAGGGGAGTTGGATCATGACCAGACTCATCAGAAGCTTGAATGAGCAACACTGGAGGTGGCAGAGGGGCAAGGTCAAGAAGACAAATATCATCTAGAGTGCTATCTTTCTCTTTTTCTTCAATTAATAGGCGCCTTGACACACCACGCTGACCACCTTTTTCAACCAGCACACCTTGATCATCTCTTGTGATGCCCATTCGAGATAAGGTGGTGGATAAAAAGAAATCAGACTTCTTGAGGGATAAAATCTGATCAGAGGGTGGAAAGTGGACACCATTACTAAGAAGAATCTTCATAATGAGAAGATTGTAGGGTAGAGACTTGGTCGGATTGCTGAGTACTTGAAGCATCCGATTGAGAATAATGTAGCTTAGATGGAATTGTTCAGTTTTGAAAAGCTGTCCCAGAATGAAAAGATCCATTCCACTGACGTGATCCCGATGACCTTCAACAGGCAGAATGTTAAAGTGAATCATCAGGTGGAAGATCCTAGCCCTCAGATTTAAATCCTTACTTTTCAACTTCATGGGAGAGGAATTGGGATCCTTGACGATTAACTTCACTAATTCCTTGCCTTCAGGTCTTTCAAAAAAGATGGAATCTTGGATGCCTCAAAATATTTCTTAGATCCATTCAGAAATTGGCATTGAAGGATGTCATGGAGACTTTCTTGAGTAAGTTCAATATGTCTGCCATAGACATAACTTCTGATAACTAATGGACATGTAAAATGATCCATGTCGGCATAAAACATCTTAATTGGGGTTGCACAAAAAATTGAGCACTAAATCGAAGAGTCCCATTAACCCCATCCTCAGTAAAGGAACCTCAAGGTCCAAATCAGATAAATCTTGAAAGACAATGCCACGAGAGCGAATAATAGGTCTAAATTCATAACTTTCATATTACCTATTAAAAGCTTCTTGGTTAATGAACTCGTGATTCGGCCATTGAAGGGGAGGAGGAATGACGACAGATGGGGAGCTCGTCGGGTGAGAAGACTTCTGTTTCTTCCTCGCAAAGACTTGCGGAGCTCTAGAGGAAGAAGCCATAGATAATAATCTGAGCTTGAGAGACAAAGTAGAAGGATTAGAGATCCGCGCCAACGAACAGAGACGGGAAGGAGTCGCTGGGCGAAGGAAAGGGTTGAGAGGTGTTTGAGAGGGAAATTTGAAACTTAGGGTTTCTGTTCCCGTTTGAAAGAGTTTATATAGACCATTTGGAGAACGTCTATCGTCAAAGTCCATCGACAACGTCCATTGGTAACGTCCACGATCAACGTCCATAATGACCATGTTTTCACAGAGAAGGAAATTTTTGGAGATCGTCCATTTTGACAACATCCATGCCTTCATGGACAAAACTGCTCTATTATTCAATATTCTCCAACATGAAAAGAACCTCAGTTTTTCTCAATTCGAATGAGGCCTAATCTTATTCTTATATTATTGAACATCTTTTCATCCAAAGGCTTGGTAAAGATATCTGCAAATTAATCAGCAGAATTGACAAATTCTAATGCAATATCACCTTTTTGAACATGATCTCTAATAAAATGGTATTTAACTTCGATGTGCTTTGTTCTAGAATGTTGAATTAGATTCTTTGAAATGTTAATGGAACTGGTGTTGTCACACTGAATGGGAATCCTATCATAGAAAAGATTATAATCTTCTAGAGTTTGCTTCATCCAAAACATTTGAGCACATCAACTATCAGTAACAATATATTCACTCTCTGCAGTTGAAAGTGCTACAGAATTTTGTTTCTTAGAATACCAAGACACTAGAGATTCACCAAGAAACTGACAAGTACCACTTGTGCTTTTCCTATCTATCAGAATTCCAGCATAATCAGACTCTGAATATCCTATTAGATCAAAAGAAATACCCTTCGGGTACCATAAACCTAAGTCATATGTCTCACTTAAATATTTGAAAATCCTTTTGACAGCAATTAAGTGAGATTCTTTAGGGGCAGCTTGAAATTTAGCACAGAGACAGACACTAAAGAGAATATCTGGCCTACTAGCTGTCAGATATAACAGAGATCCAATCATACCACGATATTTTTTAATATCAACACTTATTCTGTTTTCATCTTTGTCCAATTTGGTAGTGGTGCTCATGAGAGTTCTGGAGGACTTAGAAGATTCTAATCCAAATCTTTTTAAGAGATCTTTAATGTATTTTTCTTGACAGAAGAAAATATCATCGGATTTTTGGCTAATTTGAAATCCTAAAAATAATTTTAACTCCCCCATCATACTCATTTCAAACTCACTTTGCATAACAGAGGCAAATTCATCACAAAGTGAAACATTTGTAGATCCGAATATGATATCATCTACATAGATTTGAACTAGGAGAATATCTTTGTCCTTTTGCATGGTAAACAGGGTTGAATCGGAATTACCCTTTTTGAACTTCCTTTCCTCAAGAAAATTCTTCAACCTATCATACCAAGCTCTAGGAGCCTACTTAAGTCCATAGAGAGATTTCCTAAGTTTGTATACATGGTTAGGCTTTTCAAAGTCTTTAAATCCTAAGGGCTGCTCTACATAAACTTCTTCCATGATATAACCATTTAAAAAATCACTTTTTACATCCATTTGAAAGAGTGTGAAGTTTTTGTAGCAAGCATATGCTAAAAGCATCCTAATAGATTCAAGTCTAGCTACGGGTGCAAAGGTTTCCTCAAAATCTATTCATTCTTCTTGATTATAACATTTAGCAAATAACCTAGCTTTGTTTCTAATAACTATGTCATTTTCATCTATCTTGTTTTTAAACACCCATTTTGTTCCTATAATTGGATGATCAATTGGTTTTGGAACAAGTTCCCAAACATTGTTCCTTTCAAATTGGTTTAGCTCTTCCTGTATAGCCACAATCCAGTTTTCATCCTGCTCTGCATCCTCGAATTTCTTAGGTTCAACTTGTGAAATAAATACCACATTGGTATAGAGATTCCTAAGAGAGGATCTAGTCTTTACTCCTAAGGAAGGATCACCTAAGACTTCATCTAAGGGATGATTTTTGACATATTTCCAATTTCTAGGAAGAGCAGAATTTTCATCCTTGACAGGAACAATTTCCAGAGTATTTGAAGTAGGTTCTAGGGAGTTATTTCATTGAAGGGTATCTGAAGGCTTGTCTAAGGAAAGAGAATCCAGATGCTTCTCTAAAGAATCGTCCTCATCCACATTGATTGTGGGTTGAGGGGTCTCATCAAAGTTGACATGTACAGATTCTTCTACAACTAGAGTCCTTTTGTTAAAAACTCTATAGGCTTTACTGGAAAAAGAATAACCAAGAAAAATTTCAAGATCAGATTTGGAATCAAATTTTCCTAAGTTATCCTTAGTGTTAAGAATAAAGCATTTAAAACCGAAGGCTCTAAAGTACTTAACAGTATGGGTTTTTCCATTCCAAAGCTCATATGGTGTTTTCTCAAGAATAGGTCTTATAGAGACTCGATTAAGCACATAACAAGCTATTGAAACAGCTTCTGCCCAGAAATACTTTGGAAGAGAATTTTCATTAAGCATGGTCCTAGCAAGCTCTTGGAGAGAGCTATTTTTTCTCTCAACAACTCCATTTTGTTGAGGGGTTCTAGGAGAGAAGAAATTGTGCTCAATTCCATACTTAAGACACAAGAGTTCAAATTTTTCATTTTCAAATTCTCCACCATGATCACTACAAATAGCAACAATGGTGAGCTCCTTTTCATTTTGAACTCTCTTCCTAAAGCTAGAGAAGGTATCGAAAGTTTCATTTTTTGACTTGAGGAAGAATACCCATGTGAATCTAGAGAAGTCATATACAATGACATAGGCATAGAATTTTTCACCTAGAGTGGCTACATTAGAAGGACCGAAGAGATCCATGTGAAGAAGTTGTAGGGGCTTGGAGGTAGAAATTGCATTCTTTTATGCAAAGGAGCTTTTGATCTGCTTGCCCATTTGGCAAGCTTCACAGACCTTATCCTTCTCAAAGAATATCTTGGGAATCCCTCTAACTAAATTATCCTTAGTAATCTTAGTTAAGGTATCCATACCTACATGTCTTAATCTCCTATGCAAAGTCCAACTATCAACCTGCAAATTAGCAGCAAAACACTTTTCATCAACAAGTTTAAAGAAATCTAAATTAATAATATACACATTCTCTCTTCTATACCCTTTGAACAGAATTTTACTATTAGTCACATCTTTAGTCACACATTCATTTGATTTAAATATCACTTTATAACCTTTGTCACACAATTGACTGATCCTAAGCAGATTGTGTTTTAATCCCTCTACTAACAAAATATTTTCAATAATGGGATTAAAAGGATTACCTATATTGCCAATGCCAACAATTTTTTCTTTCTGGTTTCCACCAAAAGTGACATTTCCTTTCTTCTTGTTGACAATAGCAAATTTGGTTGAGTCTCCCGTCATGTGCCTCGAGCATCCACTGTTGAGGAACCACTAGTTTCTCCCGGGAGAACATTCAACCTGCAAAACAGAAGATCAAGTTGTCTTTTTTGGTACCCAAATCTTTTGGGTCCTAGAGTTAGGTCTGGTTCTCTTAGGAACCCATTAAAGTTTACTACTTGATTTCCTGTTAAATTTTAAAGGACATTCGTATGATTTATGTCCTATTTCATTACATGCATGACAGGTTGATGATTTAACAAAGAAGTTTTTATAAACTTTCTTTTTATTGGATCTTTCATAACCCAATCCTGCTTTGTCAAAAGTTACTCTTTGACTACCCAATAGCATATTTAAGTTCTTACTACTGTTAGTAAATTTCAGAACAATATTATTTAAGTTTTCATTTTTAATCTTCAGATCACTAATTTCCTTTTCATGCGAGTCGACTTCTTTAGCATGCTTTTCAACTAAACACGCATTTTCCTTTTTCAACAGGTTGCATTTAGACTTAAGCATGTTGTATTGTTTGACTAAATCATTGAAGGCATCAATTAAATTACCTTTATCATCATCACTATCGCTAGAAGAATGACTAATCTCATCCTCCTTGGCTATGAAGCACAGGTTGGCAACTTCCTCATCTTCTGAAGAAGAGTCGCTTTCACTGTCATCCTATGTGGCCTTCATCGCCCTTCTCTTGAATTTCTTGGGGTCTTTCTTTGCATGAGGACATTCAGCCTTGATATACCCTGGCTTCCTGCATTCAAAACAAGTGATCTTCTTTTCCTTTTGCAACTTGTCTCTCTTTGAGAATGTTTTTCTTTGCATCCTCTTTCTCTGAAGGAATTTGCCAAACCTTCTGGTAATGAGGGCTATGTCTTCATCATCATCTTCTCCCTTAGAGTCATCTTGTTTGCTTGAGGAGGCTTTAAGAGCAATGTCTTTTCTCTTGGAGATCTCATTTTTCTTGAGATCTTCCTTTTCATTTGCTCTCATGGTTATCTCATGTGTCATGAGTGAACCAATGAGCTCTTCAAGCTTCATTGCTTCGAGATCTTTTGCCTCCTGGATGGCTATCACCTTGGGTTGCCAGGCTCTGGGTAAGCACCGAAGAATCTTTCTCACAATTTCTTCACCTGAATATGTCTTACCAAGATCTTTCAAACCATTAGTTATGTTAGTAAAACGAGTAAACATAGTGGAGATAGTCTCATCCTTTTCCATTGAAAATAGTTCATACTCGTGTACAAGCATACTCAGTTTATTCTCTTTAACTTGGTTGGTTCCCTCATGTGTGACTTCTAACAAATGTCATATCTCCTATGCACTGTCACACCCCTGAACTCTATTGAACTCATCTATATTCAATACACAATATAGTGTATTTATTGCTTTAGCATTTAGACTCAAATTTCTCTTATCGGATTCTGTCAATTCATGAGGGGCCTTAGGAACACTAATCTCGTTTTCAGTTTTCATGGCTCTAAATGGTCCATATTCTATAATATTCCATATATCATAGTCCATAGCCTGAACAAAAATTCTAATTCTAGATTTCCAATAAACATAATCATTCTCGTCAAAGAATGGAGGTCTAGTAATAGATTGACCCTCTACGTGTGTAGTGTTGGTGTTGAATGCCATTTTGAATATTATCACAATACAGACAATATTAACCTCTCTCTGATACCAATTATAGAATCGTTATTGTCTAAGAGGGGGAGTGAATTAGACTTATTAAATTTTATCAACTTAATCTAATCGCTTTCTCTCTTGTATGCAATTACTAAATTGACAACAAACACACAGGCACAAACAAAGTAAGAGATAGAGAGAAAAATGACACTGTAGTTTTTAACGTGGTTCGGCCAAACTTGCCTACGTCCACGCTCCAAGGCTCCCCCTTGAAGATTTTTTCTTTCTCCTCAGAGAAAACTAGATCGCACTTCACGGGCGACGATCTACAGCCTTTTACAAATCTGTATTGTTCTTAACGGGTGACAATCCACTGCCTTTACACTTTTCACAGTAAGGATATGATTTTTAGCACACGCTACACTCTTTCAAAAGTTAAATCTCAAGTTAACAGAGTAGAGAGATGTAGTAGAAATACAAAGTATTGCCAAGTATTTGCTCGTGAGGATTCAGAGATGATTTTAGCAAAAGTTCTTTCCTTGAGCTACAGTTCTTCATTTTATACTCTCGTCTGCAATCTGAGTCTTCTTCAAAAATATGACCGTTGGAGAGCTTTCCGTACTCAGAAAAATAGTCGTTTCAAATTCAGGAATCGCTATCGCTAGCTGTCTTTAAAGTCTCTGGCGCTAAGCCTTTGGATGAGTAAATATGGACGACTACGCTGCTGTTAGCGTGGACGACTGCGTCTTTACTTATTCATCGTGGACGACTGCGTCTTTATTATTCATCGTGGACGATTGCGTCTTTACTATTCATCGTGGACGACTGCGTCTGCTGTTATCGTGGACGACTAATTTTGACAGAAGTCATCTGACTTTCACGTGATACTTTGGACGATTGATTTCATCTTAACTTTTCTGTCTTGACCATGGACGATTGACTTTGGCAGAACTGTGGACAATTGATTCTTAATAACTTTGGACGATTGATTTCCACAGACTATTAACACTTAGCCAAAATGTTAGAAAACATAATACCCATTTCAAGGGCATTTCCAGATAAATACAGTTTATGTCATAATTCAAATATGCAGTCCATGTATTTCAAAATAATCATTAGTTCACTAATATCATGTTAATCATAATTATCCAGTTTAAACATAATCATTAAAATAATAATAGTCACTTAAACACATTTTAAGCTAACACCTATGACCTATCTACCCGAACTAAAATCTAGTACCTCCATGCTGTAGGGCCTTAAGGGCCAACTTTACGTATGAACTTACCTGTTGTCCGAAGTGCTGCAAGCTTGAATGCACGATCACAGTGGTTCACGAACCTTCTGCTAGAGAAAATGGAGAAATCAGGAAAAAAATAAAAAGCTTAGGATTGTTGCTGGTCACCTGGAAGAGAGAAAAGAGAAGATGATGAAAATGAAGGTTTATGTAGAAGAGGAGGGAAGAGAAGACAATAAGTAGGTTTCTCAGCAAGTTATGGACATTTGGCAGCCATCCATTGGCTCCTTCCCACCTGCCATAATTCCTTCCAATTTACTCCTCCATGCATTTTAAACTATTGGTTTTTAACTAAATTACTATTTAGTTCATCGAATCGGTTTTACGAATCACTCACATTCAATTGAAAATATCGGCAAATTCATAAAAACATACATTGTATAAATATTCCCATTAATTCGTTTAATAATTCAAGGGAATATTTACATTGCCAAATTGTCGGGTGTTACATTCCACCGACCTTAATAGAAATTTTGTCCCCAAAATTTGCTTAAGCGAATAGCTCCGGATATTGGGCTCTAACATCTTGTTGTTTTTCCCATGTGGCTTCTTTCACATTATAATTGCACCACAAAACTTTCACCAATAGAACTACCTTGTTGCGCAAAACCTTGAGTGAAGTATCCAATATCTGTATGGGCCTTTCTTCATATGTCAGCGTCGGCATGATATCAAAGTCCACATGTTCCATGATTTGAGTTGGATCTCGTACACATTTTCTCAGAATCGAAACATGAAAAACATTGTGAACTCCGTCCATTGACGCTGGCAGCTGTAGTCTGTAAGCCATTCTTCCCACACGCTTCAAGATGGGAAAAGGTCCAATGAACCGTGGGCTGAGCTTTCCTTTCTTACCGAATCTCATTACACCCTTAAAAGGTGACACTTTCAAGAATACTTCATTGCCCTCAGCAAACTCTAAGTCTCTTCTCCTCTGGTCCGCGTAACTCTTCTATCGACTCTGAGCAATCTTTATTCGTTGTTTGATAGTAGCAATCATCTCGGACATCTGCTGTAATAACACAGGGCCGATAAGCTTGGCTTATCCGACTTCATCCCAACACAATGGGGATCTACACTTCCTGCCGTAAAGAGCTTCATATGGAGCCATGCCGATCATAGCCTAGTAGCTATTATTATAAGCGAACTCCACTAACGGCAAGTATCTACTCCTAGGAGCATGAAATTCCAGCACGCACGACCTTAACATATCCTCCAGTATCTGGATCGTTCTCTCGGATTGTCCATCAGTCTGTGAATGAAAGGCTGTGCTGAAATTTAACTTGGTACCCAAAGAGTGTTGCAAGCTTTTCCAGAACCTCGAAGTGAATCTAGGGTCCCGGTCCGATACAATTGATATTGGCACCCCATGCAACTTGATGATCTCGCTAATGTATAGCTCTGCATACTGATCCATGGAGAACGTCGTCTTCACAGGTAGAAAATGGGCCGATTTCGTCAATCTGTCTACTATGACTCATATGCTATTATGGCCCTTAGCCGTCCTCGGTAGGTGAACAACGAAGTTCATAGTGATATTCTTCCACTTCCATTCAGGGATCGGAAGAGGCTGAAGCGTTCCACCTGGTCGTTGATGTTCAGCTTTGACTTGTTGACATATCATGCAAGACTCCACATACTTGGCTACTTCGTTCTTCATATTTGGCCACCAGAAGTGAAGTTTCAAGTCTTGATACATCTTCGTGCTTCCAGGATGCACAGAAAAAGAAGACGAGTGGGCTTCTGATAAAATGTCCCTTCGCAGCTCTTCGTCTCTCGAAACATACCACCTATCTTTGAACTTCAGAATACCATCTCCCAAGTAACTGAAATCGGAAGAGGCCATAGGTAACTTGCTTACTATATCAGCCATTTCCTTTGAATTGGTATTCTGGGCTTCCTTAATTCGGTCTAGGATGGTGGGCCGTAGTGTCAAGTCAGCTAGCATGGCCGATAGCCCAGAAACTATCTCCATATTGAACTTCTGAATCTCTGTCCTCAAAGGCATTGATACGGCCGACATAGCTGGTTGCATAGTAGCTGGCATCTTGCTCAATGCATCGGCTACCACGTTAGCTTTCCCCGGGTGGTATTTAATCTCAACATCGTAATCTTTCACAAATTCTAACCACCCCCTTTGTCTCATGTTTAACTCTTTCTGGGTAAATATGTACTTCAAGATTTTGTGATTCAAAAACACCTCACATGATTGCCCATACAAGTGGTGTCTCCATACTTTCAGTGCAAAAACAACTGCCGCTACCTCCAGATCGTGAGTAGGGTAGTTTTGGTTGTGATTCTTTAATTGTCTGGATGCGTATGCCACCACTTTTCCTTCTTACATCAAAACGCATCCCAGGCCAATCCTTGACGTGTCGCAATAAACATGAATTTGTCGTCTTCAACTGGCAATACTAACAAAGAAGCAGTGGTCAACTTCTGTTAAGTGTCTGAAAACTTACTTCACAAGCTTCGGACCACTTGTACTTGGTATCCTTCCTCGTAAGCTGGTCATAGGCTTCGCTATCACAAAAAATCCCTTGATAAACTTTCTGTAATAACCAGCTAACCCAATAAAACTCCGTACCTCACTGACATTTCTCGGCCTCGGCCATTCTTTCACTGCCAGAATCTTGGCTGGATCCACGGACACTCCTTCTGCAGACACCACATGGCCTAAGAAGTTAATCCTGCTCAACCAGAATTCAAACTTTGACAGTTTTGCGTACAATCGATGATGTTTTAGAGTTGATAGCACAATAGCCAAGTGCTCTTCATACTCCACCTCATTCCGAGAATAAACTAGGACGTCGTCGATGAAAACGATCATAAATTTATCCAAGAAATCCTAGAATATCCTGTTCATCAAGTCCATAAATGCTGCCGGGGCATTAGTCAACCCAAACGACATCACCAAGAATTCATAGTGTCCGTATCGGGTCCTGAATGCGGTCTTTGGAATGTCATCAGCTCTGACCTTCAACTGGTAATAACTGAAGCGTAAATCAATTTTCGAGAATACCCGAGCCCTTTGTAGCTGGTCAAATAGGTCGTCGATCCTCGGCAACGGATACTTATTCTTGATAGTCAATTTGTTCAGCTCACGGTAGTCAATACACATACGTAGGGACCCATCCTTCTTCTTAACGAATAAGACTGGAGCAACCCACGGAGAGAAGCTAGGGCGCACAAAATCCTTGTCCACCAATTCCTTTAGCTGAGCCTTTAACTCTTTCAGCTCTATTGGCGCCATACGGTACAGATTCTTCGTTACCGGTTCAGCACCAGGACATATATCAATCTCAAATTCAATTTCACGATTAGGTGGCAATCCCGGTAAGTCATCTAAGAAAACCTCTAAGAAGTTTCGAACTACCGTAATATTTTGAAGTTCCACCTCACCCTGTCTTTGAACATCTACTACGTGGGCAAGAAATCCGACGCATCCTGACCTCATCAGCTGTTGAGCTTTCAAGGAGGATATAACAGGCATATTGTGTTTCTTTGGTATTGCCTGATAGGAGAACTCTACCTCGTTCGGGCGCTTAAAAGACACAAGCCCGGACCTGCAGTTGATGGTGGCGTGATGTCGAAACAGCCAGTCCATCCCCAGAATTACTTCGTATCCTTTCATACTGATGATGATAAGATTGGCATACAATTTCTGGTCTCCAACTGACACTATATCGCCCTGCACTACCTGCTCGGAGTGCATAAACTCTCCAGACGGTAGCATGACACGGTAGGGTTGATCTGACGGCACAATACATAAGTTCTCCCTACCCACAAAGTCCATTGCTACAAACGAATGTGTGGCCCCAGTGTCCAACAAAGTATAAGCAGGTGCATTACAAATCAATATTGTACCTGTGATCGCTGTGTGTTGGGCGTCATCGTCTTCCTCTATCATTGCAAAAACCCTCGGCACGGCAAGATTCGGCCTCGTGTCAGGCATCAAACAATCCCGGACTTGATGGTCCTCCTTGTCGCATCGTAAGCATCGGCCAGTGAAGAGCCTGCATTCCCCCGTATGATTCCTCTGGCAACGCGGGCATACAAGAAGCTGAGGAGCTCCCCTTGGTCTTTTCCCTCTGTCTTGATAAACAGCAATCTCATTGGGCCTCTTAACACCCATGTTCTGTTGCTGCCGTGGTTGTCCAAATTGACCTCTTTGTTGTGGCTGTTGAGGAGCATCATGTAGGATTCTCTTTGATGTATCTCTATATCTCTGAGACTTTGCCTCTAA
The DNA here is from genome assembly GCA_022432975.1 of Begonia masoniana. Lineage (NCBI taxonomy): Eukaryota > Viridiplantae > Streptophyta > Magnoliopsida > Cucurbitales > Begoniaceae > Begonia > Begonia masoniana. The sequence goes on along the minus strand of CM039505.1, from coordinate 25,712,302 downwards.
GGCTTCCAACTGATAAGCCTTTGCCACCACTTTTGCATATGGCGCCTCATCAAACCCTCCGGTGGCAATTCCTCGTAAGAGGTCCATCTTCAGACCCTGGATGAACTGGTGTACCTTGTTTTTGTTAGTGGCCACCAGGTGAGGTGCGTAGCAAGATAGTGACTCGAACTTCTGAACATACTCGGCCACCGTTCCAAATTGTCGCATTCGAGAGAATTCGGTCATCTTCTCCTTCCTCACACCACGGTCGAAGTATTTCTCATAGAAGATCCTCTTGAATCCTTCCCAGCTCAATGCTACTGTAGTCGGCTGTACCGTGTCCCACCAAAATCCAGCACTTTTGGTGAGATGGAACGAGGCGCAGATCACTTTCTTGTTTTCCTCCACTTCCGCATAGTTGAACATACGTTCGATCTGCCGGATCCATTCCTCAGCATGAATAGGATCTGTTGATAATCCATCGAACATAGGCGGTTGGAGTCGTCAGAATCTCTCTCCACTAGTATCACGTGGAGCATTAGCATGGTTATTGTTCCCATTTTCAGCCATCATGCGCTCCATCATGCGAGACTGAACGCCGACCAGCTCGGTTAAGCGATCGATGGCCCTGGCACTATCGCTTGCTTCATCCTGATGCCTTCTCTCCATTTATAAGAAAATCCTATAAACAATAATCAAATTTAATAAATAGACTTTACGGGAACTTAAACACTTATAGTTGGTGGAGCGATCTCAAGTGGCGGGTTGCGCAACAAGACAGTTCTCCAGAACCGCTTTTAAAACCTAACAGCTCTGATACCATAACTGTGACGACCCCGACCCGTCGGAACCGTCACGGGACTCGACTGGACTTTGAGTTTGACTTACACATTTTTGGACATAAAATTTTTCCCGACTTTTTAAACTCTTGAACATTTAAAATGACAAGACGTAAAGTTGAAGGCATAAAATGGAAGACATAAAATGGAAGACGTAGAATGGAAGACAGGAGTGGATGACAGGGGCGGATGACAAGGGCGGATGACATAGAGTGGATGACAGGAGTGGATGACAGGAGCGGATGACAGGGGCGGATGACAGGGGCGGATGACATAGAGTGGATGACAGGGGCGGATGACAGGGGCGGATGACAGGGGCGGATGACAGGGGCGGATGACAGGGGCGGATGACATAGAGTGGATGACAGGGGCGGATGACATAGAATGGATGACAGGGGCGGATGACATAGAGTGGATGACAGGGGCGGATGACATAGAGTGGATGACAGGGGCGGATGACAGGGGCGGATGACAGGGGCGGATGACAGGGGCGGATGACATAGAGTGGATGACAGGGGCGGATGACATAGAGTGGATGACAGGGGCGGATGACAGGGGCGGATGACAGGGGCGGATGACATAGAGTGGATGACAGGGGCGGATGACATAGAGTGGATGACAGGGGCGGATGACAGGGGCGGATGACAGGGGCGGATGACATAGAGTGGATGACAGGGGCGGATGACAGGGGCGGATGACATAGAGTGGATGACAGGGGCGGATGACAGGGGCGGATGACATAGAGTGGATGACAGGGGCGGATGACAGGGGCGGATGACAGGGGCGGATGACAGGGGCGGATGACAGGGGCGGATGACAGGGGCGGATGACATAGAGTGGATGACAGGGGCGGATGACAGGGGCGGATGACATAGAGTGGATGACAGGGGCGGATGACATAGAGTGGATGACAGGGGCGGATGACATAGAGTGGATGACAGGGGCGGATGACATAGAGTGGATGACAGGGGCGGATGACATAGAGTGGATGACAGGGGCGGATGACATAGAGTGGATGACAGGGGCGGATGACATAGAGTGGATGACAGGGGCGGATGACATAGAGTGGATGACAGGGGCGGATGACAGGGGCGGATGACATAGAGTGGATGACAGGGGCGGATGACAGGGGCGGATGACATAGAGTGGATGACAGGGGCGGATGACATAGAGTGGATGACAGGGGCGGATGACAGGGGCGGATGACATAGAGTGGATGACAGGGGCGGATGACATAGAGTGGATGACAGGGGCGGATGACATAGAGTGGATGACAGGGGCGGATGACATAGAGTGGATGACAGGGGCGGATGACATAGAGTGGATGACAGGGGCGGATGACATAGAGTGGATGACAGGGGCGGATGACATAGAGTGGATGACAGGGGCGGATGACATAGAGTGGATGACAGGGGCGGATGACATAGAGTGGATGACAGGGGCGGATGACATAGAGTGGATGACAGGGGCGGATGACATAGAGTGGATGACAGGGGCGGATGACATAGAGTGGATGACAGGGGCGGATGACATAGAGTGGATGACAGGGGCGGATGACATAGAGTGGATGACAGGGGCGGATGACATAGAGTGGATGACAGGGGCGGATGACATAGAGTGGATGACAGGGGCGGATGACATAGAGTGGATGACAGGGGCGGATGACATAGAGTGGATGATTGAATTAATCGCTATAAAAATCTTATAAAAATATTAAATTGCTGGATAAAAATTAGAAATAAAGTATGAATAATGATTCAATAAAATAAAGCAAGATTAAACGAGCTAAAAACGATAAAAGAAGGCCTTGGCTAGGATCGATTTTCTTCGTTACGATGATTCTGCTACTAATGCTCTGGTAATGCTCTGCAGCATTATCTAAAAAACAGCAAGAATAAAAATATTTTCTAGGATTCTTTCGAATTGCCTAGGTAAATTCAAATTAGAATTTCTTTCTACCTTGAAAGAATGTAACTAATATTGAATTTTCGATATGTGCTATTCTTATCGCCAATCAAATTAATGTTAACTACGTTGTAACGATTTAATTTGATTAATTATTCGTGCATCTAAAATTTATATCTATCTATCGATACAATATAAACATGAATCGTCAACCTATCTGTCGATACGATCTGACTTAGCAAGAAAATTTCACAAATAATTGTTCAATAGATAATTGCAGAAACAAAACCAAGATCGTAGCAAAATACCGTAACGAATACTATCGTCCTAACCAAGATTTGAAAGTTTAGCTACTATGCATAATTAAACAAAACTAAAAAAAAACAATAACATAAAAATAATAAAAATAAGAGAAGAAGGAAAAAAGCAAAGGAACGTCGTCCTCCTCCACTGTTGCTTGCAACCCCCAAAAAAATTCTCTTCTCCTGGAGCTCTCTCTTCCTTTTTATATTCTTTTTTCTTTTTTTTTTATTCCATAATCTCTTTCTCTCTCCAATCACATTTATTGTTCCCCCTTTTTTAGCCTATTTCCAGAATGACTTTTCTCTCTCCATAAATCTCTTTGGTTTTGTCATCTAGTGCTGCCCTTCATCACGTCTTCCGCTGCCCAAATGACCATCTTCTATTTTCTTATTTTAGCTTCTACTGCCGCTTTTGTCATCTAGTGCTGCCCAATCTTTTATTTTCTTCTTTCCACTTCTACTGTTGCTTTGTTTTATGCTTCTTCCGCTGCCTATTCTTGTTAAATCATCCGCTGCCCGTTGCCTGAATTCACATCTTCCGCTGCCCATTCTTTAAATCAACTGCTGCTAGCTTTCTTTAAATCCCTTCATATCTTCCGCTACCCAAGTTTTTGTCTTATTTCCTTAGCTACCCATCTTTTGCACATCTTCCGATTGCTGCCCAGCTTTTGCCATCATCCGCTTGCTTCCATTTATTTCAAATTTCAATTGATTTGTTTCCATGATTCCAGTAATTTCTCTCCCCATAATCAGTAGCGAATTTCCTTGATTTACGTGATTTGTTTCTTCTCCATAATCTTCAGCTTTTGAATTTGATTTTCCCTCTAATAAAATTGCATTCAAATATGAAAAATATAAAATTCGATTTTAAGGAGAAAAAATATGCTTTTAATAGATAATCTGTATTAAATATATGAAATTCAATCAAAACACCAATGCTGCAGCATTGCATAGCAATTATAATAAATTCATACTAATTTATTATTGCAATCACTCAATTCATATAAATTTTCTTATGTAAAATTAGCATAAAATGACTCTAAAATAAGAGTCATCAAATACCCCCAAACTTAAACCATTACTCGTCCTCGAGTGATGCAAAAATAAGTTCCCAAGATAACATTGACCAAATTTGTATAATTTCAAAATATCTAATAACTTGTAAATTATTGAAAAATTTCACTATCACAATTAAAAGTAATCAACATAGATTTAATTCCCAATAAACCCAATTTCAAAGTGTGTGTGTGCTCAAACTCCATTTGAATTGCTAAGTTCAACAATCAAAACTAGAAATCACAATACATATCATAGGATGTCAACTCTCTAATGTCCTTCATAAATCCATTAGCATTTAAAGATTCTTCTTTTTTCTTTTATTTTATTTTTAAATAAGTGAGGGGAAATATATATTTTTTTTATTTTATTATTTTTTATTTTTTACATTGACTTTATCTATAAGTCACACTATCTTTTTACGCAATTGACAACATTGGTGATGAAGTCCTCCGGTTATTCAATAGTGTCACCTCAAGATACATACTCATATGAAATAGAGGAGTATAGCCAATAACTATGCAACGGAGTTCCTCCCAAAGTTCCTCTAATTTATTTCTACCCATTGAGTATCCAAAAGGCTCACTCGAAATTGAAAGTAGATTTGGAAATTGCATTTCTTCATTTTTTTTTTAATTTTTTTTTTCATATAACCCCCAAACTTATTATTCATTATATATTATTATTATTATTTTTTAGAAGAAGTCTTTCATTGCTAATTTCTTTCATCAAACACTAAATTATTGACACTTAAATATAATTGTAATGTCTAGAAAGGATAATATTCCTAAGCAACCAAAAGGAGTTTGTGTGTTAAGAAAAACTAAGCTTATGGGAATAAATCTTAATTGATTTCTAATAATATGTGACAATAACATTATTCAATAACTTGCTAAATTAAAAGATATTAGGAAATTAAATTGCACTTCGTTGGAACTACAAAGCTAAACCAAATTAAGCAGAAGACTAAATTCCATAAAGTAAGGTTTAAACAATCAAAACTAACATTCTAAACACTTTCAGAAAACCAAAGTAAACAGTAAATCCAGAAAACCAAATTAAACATGCTGCTCAGCTAACCCCCACACTTAAAAATTAGCAGTGTCCCCACTACCAAACAAAATGAAGTCCAAAGAATCAATAAAAGAAAATAGAACAAAATTAAGCTAGAGGGTTAGGACTTCCCTGGTATTTCCTTTCTCGTTCCATTAGAAGGAGGGTTTCATGTTGCTTTCTCTTCATCAGCTTCTTCTTCCCTGATTTGTGCAAACATGAGTTTATTTTTAGCAAAAACAAAAACAAACAAAGAACAATAAATAAAAACTAATACAAAAGGATATAAAAAATTGGGTTGCCTCCCAAGTAGCGCTAAGTTTTTCAAGTCTTCAGCCAGACTTCCCCATACGTCACTTTTCTTTAATTTGTAGATGATATGCTATGGTCACTTTATGTTTGAGGTGAGATGGCAAGTGCTTAAGCTCCATTGTAGGTGCATTTTCAACAGATGGCTTGAAAACTTCTGGATTAACCTTCCTTCGAAATAATGCCTCAAACTGTTTCCTGTGGCTCCTTGAAAACTGCTTCGTTTATGCCATTATCATTTTTTCAGATATGTTGAAGCAATCTTCTACATCGTACGTGCACTTCATATATTTCAATACATTAAGAGTAATCCGCTGCTTATTCACGTCTTCGCCATAGCCAAGACTCTCCTCATTTCTCCCAACAATTTCTTTTTCTGCATGCTTCTGTAGTCTTTGAGGGAATGGTGGTGGTGGCCTCTGAGTTTTCAATTCACTTCGTTGCTGTGGTGGCATTGCTGTAGCATCAGTTTCATCAACGCTAGTTTCCGGATTATCCTTATCTTCTTCCTCCACATCATCTTGTTCCAGCAACTCTTCTTGTTTGTTTAAATTTTCTGCTTTTTGTTGCTTTTCTGTAATTTCCAGTTCACTTCCATTCGTCAATACTATGGCCTTGCAATATTGATTTTCTGATTTTTGTGGCACTTCTGTATTGCTTGGTAATTGTCTTGCTGTTCGTGTGCTTAAAGATTGAGTCAATTGCCCCATATGTGTCTCCATATTTTTCATTGATGTAACCAAGTTCTGCAAGATCACATCTGTCTTAGCAGCATATTCTCTAGCGAAGCTGTCTGATTGTTCTTGATGCATTAAATTATGCATTGGCTGTGAAAAATTTTGCTTGTAATTTTTTGCAAGTCTGTTTGATGCTGTAGCATTCTGCTGCTGTGAATTCCATTGAAAATCTAGATGCGGTTTCCAACCAGGATTGTATGTCTGCGAGTATGGATTGTTGTTCATATTGTATCCAACATAATTTTCAGATTCCGGATTAGTAGGATATGAATTTTCATCGTGGTTTTCTCCATAAAACATGCATGAAACCTCTCTAGTTATTGGCTTGGATGGTGTGTTCATCTCCTTGATCGCATTTTCCAGCATAGCAATCTTTGCATTTAAGGCCGACACCTCATCCAGATCGTAAACTCCAGGTGCCTGCCTCGTAAGGTTAAATCTTTCTGAAGGCCATTGGTAGCTGTTCACTGTCATCTTTTCTAATAAATCATACGCTTCATTGAAGGATTTTGATAATAGGGTTCCATTTGCTGCAGTATCAACGATAGATCTTGTTTGCCCATTTAATCCATTGTAAAATGTCTCTAGCTGAATCCAGTGTGGTATTCCATGGCTAGGGCATTGTCTTAATAATTCCTTGAATCTCTCCTAAGCCTCATAAAGTGACTCGCCATCTCGCTGATGAAAACTGATGATTTCATTTCTCATCCTTGCATTCCTCACTGGCGGATGGTATTTCATGATAAACTTCTTGGCTAACTCTCCCCATGTAGTGATTGTATTTGATGAGATGCTATCAAACCAATCTCGTGCTCGGTCTCTTAAAGAATACGAGAAAAGCTTTAGCCTTAAAGCCTCTACTGAAACTCCAGGAAAATGAAACGAGTAGCTCACTTCTCCAAATGCTTTGAGATGACGATGGGGATTGTCTGTTACCATTCCACTAAATTGTCCAATGGTTTGGAGCATCTGAAACATGACCGGTTTAAGCTCGAATCGAGTGGCATATAATTCTGGTCTCACAATACCAGGATTCAGATCGTCTAGCGTGGGAATGACAAAGTCTTGAATAGGTCGATCTCGGTCATCAATTATTCGATTCAACATGATTCTTCTTTCTTCCTTGTTATCAATATAAATTCTTCAATCGTCTGGTATAAATCAAGAATAACTGAAAATACATAAACAAAATTAAATAAAATAACGTAAAATAAAATAAGATAATTATAGCAAAATAATCACAACTAAGCAATATCCCCGGCAACGGCGCCAAAAACTTGTTAGTGATTTTACACCTTTACACGCAAGTGCACGTGTCGCTAACGAAGTAATAGAGTAAGTAAAGTATCGATCCCACGAGGATATTGTTAATTGAATTAATCGCTATAAAAATCTTATAAAAATATTAAATTGCTGGATAAAAATTAGAAATAAAATATGAATAATGATTCAATAAAATAAAGCAAGATTAAACGAGGTAAAAACGATAAAAGAAGGCCTTGGCTAGGATCGATTTTCTTCGTTACGATGATTCTGCTACTAATTCTCTGGTAATGCTCTGCAGCATTATCTAAAAAACAGCAAGAATAAAAATATTTTCTAGGATTCTTTCGATTTGCCTAGGTAAATTCAAATTAGAATTTCTTTCTACCTTGAAAGAATGTAACTAATATTGAATTTTCGATATGTGCTATTCTTATCGCCAATCAAATTAATGTTAACTACGTTGTAACAATTTAATTTGATTAATTATTCGTGCATCTAAAATTTATATCTATCTATCGATACAATATAAACATGAATCGTCAACCTATCTGTCGATACGATCTGACTTAGCAAGAAAATTTCACAAATAATTGTTCAATAGATAATTGCAGAAACAAAACCAAGATCGTAGCAAAATACCGTAACGAATACTATCGTCCTAACCAAGATTTGAAAGTTTAGCTACTATGCATAATTAAATAAAACTAAAAAAAATAATAACATAAAAATAATAAAAATAAGAGAAGAAGGAAAAAAGCAGAGGAACGTCGTCCTCCTCCACTGTTGCTTGCAACCCCCAAAAAAATTCTCTTCTCCTGGAGCTCTCTCTTCCTTTTTATATTCTCTTTTCTTTTTTTTTTTATTCCATAATCTCTTTCTCTCTCCAATCACATTTATTGTTCCCCCTTTTTTAGCCCATTTCCAGAATGACTTTTCTCTCTCCATAAATCTCTTTGGTTTTGTCATCTAGTGCTGCCCTTCATCACGTCTTCCGCTGCCCAAATGACCATCTTCTATTTTCTTATTTTAGCTTCTACTGCCGCTTTTGTCATCTAGTGCTGCCCAATCTTTTATTTTCTTCTTTCCACTTCTACTGTTGCTTTGTTTTATGCTTCTTCCGCTGCCTATTCTTGTTAAATCATCCGCTGCCCGTTGCCCGAATTCACATCTTCCGCTACCCATTCTTTAAATCAACCGCTGCTAGCTTTCTTTAAATCCCTTCATATCTTCCGCTACCCAAGTTTTTGTCTTATTTCCTTAGCTGCCCATCTTTTGCACATCCTCCGATTGCTGCCCAGCTTTTGCCATCATCCGCTTGCTTCCATTTATTTCAAATTTCAATTGATTTGTTTCCATGATTCCAGCAATTTCTCTCCCCATAATGAGCAGCGAATTTCCTTGATTTACGTGATTTGCTTCTTCTCCATAATCTTCAGCTTTTGAATTTGATTTTCCCTCTAATAAAATTGCATTCAAATATGAAAAATATAAAATTCGATTTTAAGGAGAAAAAAATATGCTTTTAATAGATAATCTGTATTAAATATATGAAATTCAATCAAAACACCAATGCTGCAGCATTGCATAGCAATTATAATAAATTCATACTAATTTATTATTACAATCACTCAATTCATATAAATTTTCTTATGTAAAATTAGCATAAAATGACTCTAAAATAAGAGTCATCAGGCATAAAAACTTCAAACCCCAAAGCCCGATTCAAAACATAATTTTAAACGTGTTAGAGAACATAACAGAAGTTTAAGAAATCAAACTGAATTGATAGCTCTAAAACCAGAGATAATCCATGCACAACCTAAAAGAGAAAAACTTCAAACAGTTCCAGAATGTTTCAAAATATATATACAACTATCAATTACAGAGGTTTAAAAACTTAAACACCAAAACCTATACATTATAAAAACCCAACAGAGTTCCCAACAGAGTTTTAAAACAAAAACCCCAGAATCCCATCAGAGTTTACAAACATGAACTTTACTTTAAAAAAACTTCACTCTCTCGGGTCAGAAATATGTCTGGCTACCGCAACCACCCCCGAAAGCTCGTGTCACCAACCACCTATTCGTCGGATTGAGGCACAAAATCCTCATCCATAGGTTCCGTACCTACAACAGGGAGTTCAACTATAAGCCTAGAGCTCAGTAAGAACATACAATGCAGTGATGCATATGCTGTGCATGAACATTTTTCCAAATACATGAACATTACATTACGTTTCACTGGACATGAAGGTATAAGTGGGAGGAAGAGCTGGCGCAACAGGAGTACATGCCACAATAGGACATAACAGGAGTACATAACAGGAGGTCAGTCCTCGTCCACACTTAACCATACATTACATTCATATTTTTAACTTTCATAACTTCAAATCTAGTGCTGAAAAACATTTGCATGGTTTTCCAGAAAACGTGTATGCATGAACAGATATAGTGCTTGAACATAACAGAGATAGGCGACAGAATGAAAACAAACATGAAACATAACACACAGAACACGTTTAGTTTAAAGTATAACCTACGACCTATCTACCCGAACCAAAACCTAGTACCTCCATGCTGTAGGGCCTTAAGGGCCAACTTTACGCATGAACTTACCTGTTGTCCGAAGTGCTGCAAGCTTGAACGCACGATCACAGTGGTTCACGAACCTTCTGCTAGTGAAAATGGAGAAATCAGGAAAAGAAAAGAAAAAGCTTAGGATTGTTGCTGGTCGCCTGGAAGAGAGAAAACATAGAAGATGATAAAAATGAAGGTTTACGTAGAAGAGGAGAGAAGAGAAAACAATAGGTAGGTTTCTCATCAAGTTATGGACATTTGGCAACCATGCATTGGCTCCCTCCCACCTACCATAATTCCTTCCCAATTTACCCCTTCATTGTAACGACCCCGGCCAGGAGCCGTCACGTGATCATAATCTTTCATTAATCGTTTGCTTGACTTTTACTATTATTGCATTCACTTACTTTTTCTCGTCAGACATTTACGTTGCGTATATTTTGTTTTTCTAAACTGGAAACAGAGACGCCGAACCATTAAGGAAAACGAACCCCTTTCGTGCTCGACTTCCTATACCACGTCGGTTCAAACATTCACAGAGTCGAGCGACTAGGCTCGGTCATCAGTTTCTGGACAAATTCGAGCAGGGAAGAAATGTCTCCAACCCTCTCGACATGATTCTACTCGGGTTTGCATGGGTTGCATGCGTTGGCAACCCTCAGAAATTTAGTCGTCCGGTCGTCACGTGCAACGCGCGTGACTTGCTTACATCGCCTAATGGAAGAGATCTTCCGGTGGGCACGTGGGCCTCGCGTGCTCAGTTAAAATATCTTCTACATCATCCAGTGACATCCACCGGTCACTAGTCGACAAAGAAACATTTACATCTACCGGTGACGTCATCCGGAAGACTAAACCATCAAACTCTAACATTCGGCATCTGCCGATGACATCAGCCGGAAGACTAAACCATCAAACTCTATCACTCGGCATTTGCCGATGACGTTAGCCGAAAGACTAAACCATCAAACTCTATCACTCGGCATTTGCCGATGACGTCAGCCGGAAGACTAAACCATCAAACTCTATCACTCGGCATCTGCCGATGACGTCAGCCGGAAGACTAAACCATCAAACTCTAACATTCGGCATCTGCCGATGACATCAGCCGGAAGACTAAACCATCAAACTCTATCACTCGGCATTTGCCGATGACGTCAGCCGGAAGACTAAACCATCAAACGACTTCTTCCAACAGAAAATACTACAACCCATTCAGAATGCATATAGCGGAAGACTTAAGTAACAGATCATTTATAAGTCTATAAAAATCAATCCCTAACTCAGTGAATCAACTAGACAGTCTCAAAGCTCAACATTATAAATAATCTCATCCTACTTAAACTTTATATCCTTATTATACTGAAACAAAAGAGCATTAACCAGGGGTCATCAATCGCCTTTCCAGTCCTGCACTGTCATTTTGAGCTTCCACCAGCAACCAGCCTTAAGCATCCTCTTTGAACATAGTATCCTCACCTGAACCTTCTTCACCTACTGTAACACCCGACATTTCGGCCAGGTGATTTTCTGACCATTTTCTTGTCACCCTCTTATTTAACCTTTGTGATTTAAATTTAACGTTAAGACAAATTTATTACAAGTTGAGTAAAACTAGGTTAGGTGGCAGTTTTGTAATTAGAATTGATGGATTAAGTATAAATAGGAAATGGAAACCTTAAATCTCATTTATTGCCACTGTAGCCGACATTCCCTCTCGGCGATTCCTTCTTTCCCAAGTTCTCGCTCTCGGCTACCAGAACTTCCCTTTACCGACGGCTGGTTTCGAGCTTGCTCTTCTCTGCAAATCCACACCCGAGGTATGAAATGGACAATGTGGTCATTCATTAGTAAATAGAGCTCTGTTTTCAGCTCGGCACTGAGTTCGGATTTTTTTTAGCAGTGGCCGAGTAGTTTATGACTTTTCAAAATCTGGGAGTAGAAATGTCATCCCGAATCGATTCTGAGCATTTTAAGTAACCAACTCGGATTTAATCAATGGAAAAACCTGTCCACCTAGTTTCGGATTTCAGACTGCAGTGTGTCAAACAGAGGAATCGGAATGACTTTAGCTATTAGATCCTAGGATGGTTTATGATTAGGACTACTAGGACTTTGTTTTAACTACTGTAATGTACATGTTTTAGGTGAAGAAATTAAAGAGAGGAAGTTCGGATTGCTAAGGAATCCAGGTAAGTGAATGCGTTAAGATTTCCGGCCACTAGGGCCCTACACCGCAAGGGTATTAGGAAATCACTGAGATGTTAGCTTATTGACTATGATTTGTTATTTCCACGATATGAAGAAGTTGTGTAAGTAAATGTAAAGTTACAGGATGTTCTACTTGTCCTTATGATATGACTTTTCTCTATGAACCTCATGTCTATGCATTATGCCCACGTTATGATTAAGTAGAGAACATGAAAAGTAAATGTAACCATGATTAAGTGCAGAATGGGGAAAAGACTATGTTATGTATGACTCGCGAATTCTCCCACTGGTGGAGGCCGAGTTAATGATATGTATGACTCGCGAAATCTCCCACTGGTGGAGGCCGAGTAATGATATGTATGGCTCGCGAATTCTCCCACTGGGGAGGCCGAGTGATGTATCATGATTGCCGCGATAGGCAAATGATTATGTACGACTGCCGCGATAGGCAAATGACTATGTACCCCTGTCTTCCTCCCTCGTTCCCTGCCTTAATACATGTTATGTAAATGATAAAGATGAACATGAATGAAGAATGGTTTATGAATTATGTCTCTTTAAATTGTGTACTCATGTATATCTGTCAGCATGCATTCCTTACTAAGCATTAGGCTTATAGTTAAACCTTATGGTGTAGGTGAAGAAGGTTCAGGTGAGGATGTTATGTTCAAAGAGGATGCTTAAGGCTGGTTGCTGGAGGATGCTCAAGGTGACAGTGCGGGACTGGAGAGGCGATTTATGACCCTTGGTTAAGACTCTTATGTTACAGTATGTTAAAGGATATGGTAGCTTAAGTAGGATGAGATTATTTTAAAACGTTGAGCTTTGAAACTGTCTAGTGGATCACTGAGTCAGGGAATGATTATATAGATTTATAAATGATCTGTCGCTTAAGTCTTCCGCTATATGCATCTTGAATGAGTTGTGTTCTCTTTCTGTTGGGAGGAGTCATTTGATGATTTAGTGTTCTCTACCGTAAGACGGAAGCTGGATGAGGCAATCTTCTGGTTGACGTCATCGGCAGTTGCCGAGAGTTAGTTGTTGATGGTTTAGTCTTCCGGTTGACGTCATCGGCAGTTGCCGAGAGTTAGTTGTTGATGGTTTAGTCTTCTGGTTGACGTCATCGGCAGTTGCCGAGAGTTAGTTGTTGATGGTTTAGCCTTCCGGTTGACGTCATCGGCAGATGCCGAAGGTGAATTGTTTGATGGTTTAGTCTTCCGGTTGACGTCATCGGCAGATGCCGAAGGTGAATTGTTTGATGGTTTAGTCTTCCGGCTGACGTCATCGGCAGATGCCGAAGGATAGTTGTATGATGGTTCAGTCTTCCGGATGACGTCACCGGAAGATGTAAAATGTGTTTTGTCGTTTAGCGACCGGAAGATGTAAAATGTGTTTTGTCGTTTAGCGAACGGATGATGTTTGAATTTAGCGCTGCTTAAGCGTCGTCTCTGCAAACTGCAGAGTCGATCGCCGCCCTTATGTAGGTAAGGCACCCCACCCCCCCCCAGCGATTGATCTCTGTCAGTTGCAGAGATCAATCGCCCTGGTTCATTACAGCATTCATGAGCGATCGATCTCTTCAAGTTGGCAGAGATCGATCGCTGCACGCATTTTGCATGCAGCGATTGATCTCTGCAGCTGGCCGGTCGATCCTCTGCCTCTATTTCAGTGCTTAATCCCGATTTTGCCTCCCGTTTTTCCTTGAATGTTTTAATGAATTTTATTTATAATGTTTTAATTATTTA
>CM039505.1:25662713-25698221 GCA_022432975.1 Begonia masoniana | reverse complement strand
TCAGCCGAGAAATCCACGTACCTCTCGCACGTTATTAGGCTGGGCCAATCCCTGACAACTTCAATCTTTGTCGGATCCACCGAAATTCCCTCCTGAGATATGATATGGCCGAGAAAGCTTATTCTGTCTAGCCAAAACTCGTACTTAGAGAACTTTGGGTAAAGCTGGCGTCGTTGTAAAACTTCCAAAACTATCCGTAAGTGCCCTTCGTGTTCCTCTTTCATCTTCGAATAGATCAATATGTCATCAATGAACACAACCACAATTTGTCCAAATATTCCTTGAAGACGCGGTTCATAAGTCCATAAATGCTGCAGGAGCATTCGTGAGTCCAAAAGACATAACTAGAAACTCATAATGCCCGTACCCTCGTTCAGAAGGCCGTTTTCTGTACATCTTCCCTCCGAGCCTTCACTGATAGTAACCCAAAGCGTAGGTCAATCCTCGAAAACACTCGGGCACCCTGCAGTTGATCAAACGGGTCATCAATCCAGGGCAGTGGATACTTATTCTTCACCGTTAGCTTATTCAACTCTCTTTAACGATGCACACTCGGAGAGTTCCGTCCTTCTTTTTGACAAACAAGACTGGCACACCCCAAGGAGAGAAACTGGGTCGAATGAACCCCTTGTCTAACAACTCCTCCAACTAAGTCTTCAGCTTCTTTAGTGTAACGACCCGGGAAGGATCGCCACGTAATTCATGACTTTACTCACTCCTTTCACTCTTTTATATGTTCTTTTTTTTACTAAGCAGCGGAAATACTAATTCTGTAGTCACGTGTAGGACATGGACAATGAAATAAGACATTTAGCTGGGGGGATTTTTAAAAAAAGACATCTGCCGAACTCAACGACAAAACTTCACTCTCATCTGCCGATCACTAAACGACAAGGCAGGAGAGGGCTCACATCTACCGATAAACCAAAGCTACATCTTCCGGTTATCCCGTGCATTTCACGTGATTCATTAATCACCCATCGGTAGACGTAAGTTCTCACATCAACCGACAGTCACGTGTATCCAACACAATTCATTAAACGTTCGTCGGCAGATATACAACCGCATCTGCCGATGACGTCAGCCAGCAGATAATCAAACCGCGTCTGCCGATGTCGTCAGCAGGAGGGTATATAAACTACATCTGCCGATGACGTCAGCAGGAGGATAAACAAACTGTATCTGCCGATGATGTCAGCAGGAAAAATATACAAACTACATCTACCGATGACTAGGCGACAGGGAAAAAGACTCCTACATCACCCGATATAAACACACTGTATCTACCGACAGAAATCTCACTACTTCTACCGATAGCAAAAGAAATCCTGCGTCTACCGATAGAAAACACACCACTCCTACCGGTAGGACTAAACAACATCTCCCAATAGACATGATCATAAGCAAGTCTCAAACTTTCCAGACTTAACATTTCTATAAACAGAAATCAATGATTCCCTCAGAGTACCTATAGCGGAAGTCTTAAACAAAAGATATTCAATAAATTGTACCATCCTCAATTCAGTAACCAACCAGACAATTTCAAATCCCAGTACCATAACACAACTTCATTCCATTTATACTTCTATATTAAAAATCATTACTAACGTTCATAGAGCATAAACCAGAGTTTCCATCACCATCCAGCCACAGACTTGCACCTTGAACACCATCCAGCAGCCAGTCCTAAACATCCTCATTGATCTTGAAATCCTCACCTGAATGTTCTTCACCTACATCATAAGGTGTAACTGTAAGCCTAAGGCTTAGTAAGGAATGCAATACTATCACGAGTGCATGAATGCATAATTCAGAGAAAACATGCTCATAAATCATTTCTGGTTCATGTTCTTGTTTGTATTCATCATTCATAATCATAGATCGTATTCATCTTTCATATCATTGTTCATATCGCTGAACCACATTCATCATTCATATCATAGTTCATATCGTTGAACCATCTTCATCATTCATATCATTGTTCATGTTGTGTGGGATGAGAGAGGATTTGTGCCGGTAAAGAGGGTTCGACAGTGAGTTTGATCATGGTCCTTACTGCGGGTCGTATTCTTATGTCCTACTGCGGACTGTGACATACGCCGAACCGCCCCCAACCCTCACTCATCCACGTTGTAGGGATTTTATCACCTTATCTTGTTCATGAGAAAACATGCATTTAAAACATTTTCGTGTGCATAAATCATTGATAATGCATGAGCATGGGATTCTTTATCTCATCCTAGCTATAGGACAGAACAATCATTCAGTGTGAAAACTTACTATCGAACTACTCATCAACATAAATGCTAGACAGTAACATGAAAGAACCACTGATCATCGTATGAGTTTCTACCTGGCATCCTTTGATGTAGGGTCCTATTGACCGGGAAACCTATACATTCACTTACCTGGTCTCCTTAGCATTCTAACCTCAAGTTATCCTAGGGTCTAATAGACAAAGCCATCCTGAATCCTTAGTCTAACGGTCTGTGCAAAATCTGAAATCCAAGAACTGAAATAGACAGATTCGGCTACCGGTTACTCAGGGTTGATTGTTTTTAAATGTCCAAATCTGATTCGGAATGACATTACCACTCTCAGATTAACAATGAACTATATTATTACCCTGTTGTTTAAGGATTTGAGTTACGGGTTCAAGCTGAAAACAGAGCTAAACGATTAACTGATAACTACATTGTCTAACTCATACCTCGAGCGTAAGGTAACCGAGAAATAGCAAGGGAACTGGTAGTCGAAGGAAGGATTACAGGCAGGCAGAGGGCGAGAGCTTGTGAGAGAAGGAATCGCCGAGAATGGAGGATGTCGGCTACAGTGAGTTAATGAGGTTTAAATCATTTCCACTTCCTTTAAATATCGGTCTAAGCCCTCTATTATTACAACTTTGCCACTCGACCTAGTTTAAACCCACATGTAATTAGTTACACTTGTCTTAAAATTCTAAACCGCGAAGATTAAATGTTCATGACCGTTAATACAGTTAGGAAAATTACCTAGTCGTAACTCGGGTGTTACATTTAGTTCAGCAGGTGCCAGTCTGTAAGGATTCTTTGACACAGGCGCAGAGCCTGGATACACATCAACCACAAACTCAATCTCTCTGTCCGGCAGTAATCCAGGAAGATCATCGAGAAAGATCTCAGAGAATTCTCTAACCACCGGAAGGTCCTCTAGTTTTACCTCACTGAGCAACCGAGTATCAATCACGGTAGCCAGATAAACAGAGCATTCGCCCTTAAACTGCTCTTGAACCTTCATAGAATAAGAAATAGGTGACCCACTTGACCTATTTAATGCCTGATATGAAAACTCTTCCTTATCCGGAGGCCGAAAAGTTACCAACCCGGATCGACAGTCAATAGTGGCAAAATGACGTGAAAGCCAATCCATCCCCAGAATTAGATCGTACCGCTCTATGCCAATAACTATCAGGCAAGCATAGAGGGTATTAATCCCTACCGAGACAACGTTGCCTTGGAAGACACGATCAGACTGCATAAGAGCTCTCGAAGGCAGCATCACTCTATACTCATATTCTGCTAACTCAGACACTAACCCTAATCTAGCCATGCAAGCAGTTGAAATGAATGAGTGCGTAGCTCCCGTGTCTACCAAAGAAAATACTGGTACACCCATGACTAAAATAGTACCTACTATGACGGATGGCTGAGCCTCGTCGTCGATATTACCAGGCTCAATAAATGCAAAAATCCTCGGCATAACTCTTCGCTGATCTCTGCCCTGTTGATTTCTGCCTGGCTGATTTCGGTCCAATAATAGGCAGTTCATGATATAATGGCCGACCTCTCCGCATCTATAACAGCTGTTGGTACCCATCCGACACTCGCCAAAATGTTCCTTCTGGCATTTAGGACAAATAGGCTTTTGAGTAGCCACCTGAACCTGCTTCCCTTTGCCCTGATCATTTCCTCCTTCATGAGGCCTTTTAACGCCTCTTTGCTGTTGCGGCTGTCCTCTGGGTTGCCAGCCTCGATTCTGTACCTGAGGCTAGATCTCGCGAAAGAAGCCTTTAGCAGGCTCTCTAGGCTTAACGCAGGTCAATTCTGCAGCCTCAAACTCCAAGGCTCTCATTGCGATGTCCTCGTAGGGCACATTTAAAATGCCCGATACTATGATGTTCTTCTGGATCTCCCTGTGTAGTCCGTCCATAAATTGTTGCACCTTGTCTTCATTATCGCTAACTAGGCGCGGTGCAAACCTGGATAAAGTTTCAAACTTCCTGATATACTCCGCAACTGTACTGGTCTGGTTCAGCTGCGTAAACTCAGCTCTCTTTGTCGCCCTCACTGTACGGCTGAAATACTTATCAAAGAACACGGTCTTCAACCGTTCCCACCTCATCAATGTCACGTCCGTAGTAGCCTTAACAGAATCCCACCAAGATCGGGCATCCAATGCTAGGTGGAATGTGACGCACGCGACCTCCTCAGCATTGTCCACCTTAGCATACGCCAACATGTCTTCCATCGTTCGAACCCACTCCTAAGCAATAGAGGGGTCCGTAGATTGTCCGTTGAATATTGGAGGCCGTAGCTTCTAAAACCTCTCCATGCTGTGGTTGTCCGGAACAACTATATCCCGGGCTCTCTGATTTTCTCGGTTCACTAAGTTCTCGATCTGTTGCGCTTGTCGGTCCAGATGCTGAGCCTGACGGTCCAGCAAATCGGTCAGCCTATCTAAGGCATCGTCTCTGGCGTCTCTACCTCGAACAATTTTCTATAACTCCTATAAAAGTTAGACAAATAATCCTAAGAAATCGAATTTAAACAAGGCATTTAAACATACTTACAGTTGAAGAAGGATGTCCGCGTAGTGGCTGTGCAGTCGAGCAGTCTACAGAACCGTTTTTAAAACCCGGGGGCTCTGATACCATAACTGTAACGACCCGTACACTGTACCCTTATTTTTCCGTATTATTTATTTATTTATTTATTTTTATAACTTTCTAGTAAACCCTTTCATTAAATTGATAAGTCAAAGTATAAATTGTTGAAACATATTTAAAAATCAATTAAATAAAACCATTAAAACAGAAGAGGAATCGGCCCAGCAGAACAGAGGGCAAAAAGGGCCCAAGCCCAAAATTTTTTCTGTTCACATCCTCCGCTCACTTCTGCTAAGCTACATCCACCGGTCAACTCACATCCACCGCTCAATCACAAAACACATTCACCGATCACTCACAAAACACATCCACCAATCACTCACAAAACACATCCACCGATCACTCACAAAACACATCCACCAATCACTCACAAAACATATCCATCGGTGACGTCAGCCGGATGACTTATTCACCAAGCATCCACCGGTCAATAGTAACCGAACACATCTGCTGGTTGACTTTGACCAAACACTTATACAAACTTTTGTCGATCACAAAACGACAGAATCTAACGAACACTTAATCGAAACCCCTACAATTTCCCCCCTGTACTTACACACCATTCACTCAGAACTTCCAAAAAAACTTTAAAAATAACATTCTCTATTTCCAGAAATATCAAAATGAACATTATATACATATATGTCACGAACTATCCAAAATGCACATCCAAATGTTTCTAACTATACAAATATCAAAAACACTACAAAATACTATCAATCTTCAAAAACACTATACAATATCTATCCAGATCCAAGCATCCTAAAATGTTTAACTATATCATTTTCCTATCTTTCTATCCATCAATTTTCCAAAACACATACTTAGTCCCCAAGGGTCAAACTAAGCACCGACTGAGCCAGCACACTCCCACGAGCATTCTTCTTCAACCTGCTTAGACATCGGGCGGAGGAATGTCGTCCTCACCTATATCGAAGTCACCTACACCATAGAAATAAAATGTGAGTTATAGGCTCAGTAAGTCTACGTGAATGCATGTAGCAATGGTGAACTCATTTCATAAATCATGCTTCCTACCTTTTCGCTATTCATTTCATTTCATTTTATGTCACCGGGGCTTCACTCTCGCTAGATAGGAGCGGCACAACCGGCGATTGGATAGCCCCTCGTATCTAACTGGGAGGATGTAACGCCCCGAGTTTTCTGAACCCGGTTCGCTACATAAAGCTTGATCATGACTAAGAAATCTCTCTTTTTTTTTAAAACTTCGCTCGACAGTTAAATTTGATATTTTCTAAAAGCTCAAAATATTTAAATCTTGCAGCGGAAATTCGTTTAAACAAAAATAAAATTAACAAAGACCACGTTAAAAAAACGTTAGAAATCTTAAGAAACAATCGATTAAGAAGCAAAGGTTTAACTCGTGAAAATACTTTAAAATCGAAAAAGTCAAACTCGGTCCGCTTTGAACAAAGTCAACAAAAGGAGAAGGCTTTTTGGAGACTTCATCCGGTCGCTAAACGACAAAACATAAAATTTAGTCATCCGGCCAGTCTAACAGGGACATCCATCGGTCACTAAACGACAAAATATAAATTTAGTCATCCGGTCAGTCTAACAGGGACATCCACCGGTCACTAAAAGACAAAATATAAATTTAGTCATCCGGTCAGTCTAACAGGGACATCCACCGGTCACTAAACGACAAAATATAAATTTAGTCATCCGGTCAGTCTAACAGGGACATCCACCGGTGACGTCAGCTGGATGATCTCCTCATCCAAACGACTTTCTCTATATCAACCGGTGACGTCATCCGGATGATCTCCTCATCCGAATGACTTAACCCTTAATATCTGACGAGCAAAAGCTCGACATCAACGGGCGACTAAAACACTCGACATCATCCGATAGAAAAACAGGCACAACTCTAACTACAGACAGAAATTTTTCTTGCCTCTCCAAGACCTTTCAAAGACAATTCAAACCATTCCATTAATCAAATCCAGTAAAAACCAACTCTTAAAACTCAAGAGGTTGCTAGAATTGATAATATTCAAAATATATTCGAAATACTAAAATCTCTACTGTCGTGAAAACTCGACCTACTCAGACTAGATCATTATCAACTAAACCTCAACATCTGCTGACACCAGTTAGCCCGCCTCAACAGTTTACCAAGCCGAGACATGGATGTACTCCTCCAACCACATCAATCATCTGTGCACTCAGGAAACTCACCTGCAGTGTCCTCAACACCTACATCACAAAACTCATCTATTAGCCTAATGCTAAGTAAGTAAAGCCAACAAGAAATGAAACAACGAAATATAAATTCCTAATATGCAATTTCTACTTTCTCAACTCAGTTGCTCATGCTTCGTTTCTGTTCAGATCCCCCTGTGAAATTGGGAGTTGGATCAACTCTCCCAAAGTACATACATCCCTGTCTCATTAAGGGGTGGAGTGGATTAATTCCCTTAACAGTGAAACTGATTCTCCTGTTCAGATCCCCCTGTTTAATTGGAAGTTGGATCAGCTCTTCCAAAGTACATACATCCCTGTCTCATTAAGGGGTGGATTAATTCCCTTAACAGTGAAACTGATTCTCATGACTGTTTCAATATGTTCAATCCTTACCATGCCAATCATGCATTCAAATTCATTTTCGTATGTTTTAAAACATGATGCATAGAATACAGATTCACACAAGTAATCATAATCCTAACGTTTTGTGATGTAGGCCCGAAGGCACAAGCAAACTTCACTTACCTGGTCTCCTGGGAAGCTTGTTGAAACCTCTCCCTCGGGAGTTTGCTCAAACCTAGTTCCACAAATCGAACATTAATTTAAACTTTCGTCAAACTTCCTTCTAGCTACCCAGAAAGCTAAGGAAATTAGTTTGGAAGCCCTAATCGTAGTGCATTCCCGATTCAACTCATAAACCGAAACTAGCACTCACATACCGCATTCTCAAAACTTCATTTATCAACCCTCGACAGTTACAATGTAGCAAGAAATAAAAGCAAAACTCACATAGTTCTGAGGAAATCGCTGGAGGGATCGAAGAGGGTCTCCTATCGCGCTCTGCTAAGCTGAGGAGCTGAGAGTGGAAGAGGAAATGAAATGAAACAGTGGCGGCTATCTCATTAACACTTTCCTTAAATACGTTATCCACAATATAAATTCGCAATTACCATCTTACCCCTGCCTAGTCACTTAATAACCTAATCAACATTTCACTCAATTTTAAACCATAAGATTATATACCTCCGTTTAATAACTTATTTTGATTTATATTGAAACCGGGTGTTACAGAGGAAAACATGCTTCATCCGACAGCCATGTCTGAACCACCGCCACCGATGTGACCATCATTACATTCATTTACCTTTTCGTTATTCCTTTCCGTTTTGTAAAAACATGCATATAAATTCCTTTTTCATGCTTTTTATAAAACCATGATGCGTGCATGTGTGCAATGACATAACGAAAACAAAGCACAACAAACAATAAACTTATACATTCAACAATCTAACTAAACTAACTACCCAACTTAATTACCCAACACAGCAAGCATCTCCAATTCCTCGATCGACATAGTCATATGGTGTAGGCCAATCGGTCAAACGAGTCACGGAAACTTACCTCGTGTCCGTTGCAACTCAGGCTCCGTCCACGAGCGTTGTTCACCTAAGACAATTCACAACAACCTTCATTAATTCAACTCATTCGCACCAACGACCATAAATACGTCCATTTGAGCCATAATGACGGTAACTCTATCGATCTCAAACCCTATTTCACGTTTCTAACAAAACCCTAACGAAACCCTAATCCGTATAACCCTAGAAATTGAAATATAAAGCTCCAAAACTATAGATTCATACCTAGAGTCGGGTTTGGAGGAGAAAACGTGAAGAAACTTCAAAGATCGGAGAACGAATCGCCGCGAGGAGAGGAGAGAAAATGAAAGTTTCGTTGAAGTGTTGAGGAAGAAAGGATTTTGTGATTTTTAATAAAATTTTGCTTGGCAAATTACTTATTTACCCCTCCATTTGATTTATATTTGTTTCTCCACCTTTCTCGCTATTTGACTAACTATTCGTTTTCTCCAAATTTCCTTATTTCACTATAATTCCAATTTATTATTTAGGTTCCAATAAAACTTTTCCGTTCGCAAAACAGACTTAATTGACATATTTACAAAAATGCAATTATTTAATGGAATTATAAAATCTCGCAAAACCGGGTGTTACATGCCCGACCCGACATTTTGTTAGGCCCGCCTCTGAATTGTGACAATCAAACTTCTGCACGGTTCTCAGTAATCCAGTTAAAAAATCTTTAGTGATTTTATTTCGTTCCCCACTTAGAAATTGATAGAGGCTACAACAATCCAACTAGTATCTAATGCTCATCCTTAATCTGTTGACAAGTTAAACACTTGGATACATAATCAGTCATATCTTGCTTTATTCTAACCCACCAACACTAACACTTCAAGTCGTAATACAATTTAGTGCTACCTTGATGAACAGCAAATCAGGACTTATGGTCTTCTGCTAGGAGTGCTTGCCTTAAAACCAAATCAGCAGGACCTACTCTCGTCATTTGAAATATAGAAACACATAGTTGACCTTCCAACTGTCAAATTTTTCTCATGCTCAAATCTTTTCAAGTTTTACCTTTACCTCGTCATCAAATTTTTTGCAAATCTTAAACACGCTACATAAGTGTAGTGGGCGTTACTAAAATAAATACTCAAACTCTCTGACTATTTTCCTGATACTGCAACTCATAATCTTCAATAGTCAAACACCTCTTCCAATCCTCCAACAAGAGACAAGAAAGAGACCCTTAAGGGTATCAACTTAAGGCATCAGTGACAATATTGGTTTTTCCAGGATGATATTTCAAGGTAAAATCACAATCACTCATATATTCCATCCATCGGGGCTGTCGAAGGCTTAAATCACATTGCGTGAAAAGACACTTCAAACTCTTATGATCAGAAAATATCTTGAATTTAACATCATACAAATAGCTTCACCAAATATTCAAAGCAAAAATAATAGCAGTTAACTCTAAATCGTGACTAGGATAATTTTGCTCATGCGTCTTTGATTGCCAAGATGCATAAACTATCACTTTGTCTTGCTGCAAACAATTTAACCTCCTGATGCATCAATATACATTGCATAGGGTAAATTCTCATCGGGTACTGCTAAAACTAGCGCAGTAGTCAATCTCTACTTAAGCTCCTCAAAAGATGTCTAACATTTGTTGTCCCAAATAAACTTTAGGTGTTTACTAGTCAGTTGAGTCAACGACATAAAAATAGAAGAAAAATTTTGTATAAATCAACGATACACAAGCGAAGTGAGCCATCCTGATTCTTTGCAAATAAAACTAGCGCACCCCACAGTGAGATACTATTCCAAATAAAGATCTTTTACAATATATCATCTAACTGAATTCTCAACTCATTTATTTCTTTCAGAGCCATGTGATACGAAGTACTCAAAATTGGAGCCGTGTCAAGCACTAAATAAATACAAAACTCAATCTCGCGCTCGGTTGGCAACTAGAGCGAATCCTCTGGAAAAATATCAGGGTAGTCACAAACCACTAATAATTCAGAATCATGATTTCTAAGGGCTCTTCTAGGAAACATTTTCAAAATCTCCGTCCTTAGGCACAAAATTAATTCTTTTATACTATCACTATATCTATCTTATAGATGTCACTTTTCAAGATGGTAACCTGATTTTGATACCCAAATTTTCATGACGCTCTAAAGGGGATCCAAGACAGAATGAGGAATGACCCAACCCAAAAACAAGAATGAGTCCCGTTAATTTTTAAAATTTAATAAAGTAGAGAAAAACTTAATAATTTAAATAGAAGTAGTGGCAAAAAACAATGAGCTAACATATCCAATAAATAACATCTAGATGAAGTTATAATATAAATCCAAATTACAAGTGCTAGATAAAATTTAAATAAAATAAAGGTTTATAAGTTTTATTAAAATCTAACCTCTCAAGTAAAATAAATTATAAGAAATTTATAAAATATAGAAATCTTCACTCCCTGGCTACTCTTGAGTCAACAACTGAAAGACTTCTTAGTTAAGTCATGAAATGGAGAAGTTGTTTGAGGTAATCAGCTTAACTCAATAGAGACATATTTTATTCTAGAATTTATGTATAATTAATAAATTAACAACAATGAAAAATTGAGTAAAAATGAAGTCACTCACGGTCTCTGAGCACATCATGTCTTATGCATTTAAAATAAAAACGGCGATATTTGAT
Organism: Begonia masoniana; assembly: GCA_022432975.1. NCBI lineage: Eukaryota > Viridiplantae > Streptophyta > Magnoliopsida > Cucurbitales > Begoniaceae > Begonia > Begonia masoniana. The sequence continues at coordinate 25,687,016 of CM039505.1, read as the reverse complement.
GATCACAAAAAGCCACGAAATATGTCGTGATCAAGTTTAAGGTTTTGTGACCATGGACACGGCACAGTCAGATGTCTCATTACTCTAGTTAAAACAAAGTTTTTCATGTCGCAACAATCGTGCATGAAAGAATGTATGTCTTAAAATAAAACAATAGTAAGAGATTTTTAACAATTATTTTATATAATAAAATAATTAAATTATTCATTAAAATATAACATGGGAAAACTAAACATAAAATAAATATATGCCTTAAGTGGGCCTACTAGTGACTAAACCTCAATAATCCTAGCTCAATGTCAGAAGATCCAAAATTTAGTTTAATTTTTTGCGTACTTAATTAAAATTAAAATAGTAAATTCTTGGGCTAAAATTTATCCATTAAAGTCTCAAGTTTTCTTTCCTTAAAATACTCCATTTCTAATTGGGTGATTTTATCCATTAAATAAATCCTTCTCTTTCAAGGCTTCTAGGAATTTCAAAGAGGCTTATAAGACACTACTTTGAGGAAATGCAAAACTCATTGTTACTTGTTCACAGATATGTTTGATGTTCTCAATACTAAATTTGAGAACATAGAGTCGTTTGTGCAATGATGGAGTCTCAACGGAATATGTTCGAAAAAACCCTTGGACTCATCCTGCCTTGAGACTATTAAGAAAGTCATGAATAACACGATCTGGATTGGTTCATTGAATGAAGAGAAAAGGCTAGTTAGCCCAGCAAGCAGGGATAAAGAAGGATAACCCCAAGAAGAACAATCTCAATGATGAGAACAAGAGCAGCTCGAGCCACACAAGAAAGTGTTTTCATTATGATGTTCATCGCCACTCAAAGAGAAATTGTAAGAAGTATTTCATGGAGATGAAACAAAAGAAGGAAGATAAAAAATTTGATTTACTTGTTTATAAGACTTGTTTGGTTAAATATTGCTTATCTCCCTAGATTATGCATTCAAGAACGACTAATCATGTTTATTGTGTTTCATATGCTTAGTTCTTATAGAAGACTGGTTGATAAAAAGTTCACCATGAGAGTGTGCAACGAAGATTTGGTTTCGGCGTTAAAAGGGTGAGATTGATAATTGATTTTTGCGTAAGTAGTGGAATTTATCTGTGGAACCCTCCGGCCCAACACTATGGAATATCGCTGAGTTTTAACTCAACACATCACCCTCCAGCCCAACACTATGGGTTATCGCGGAGCACTGGGTGGTCCCCACTCACGACCTTCTCCCCCTGGTTGAGGAGTTTTTGTCTTCCCCAACACTCGAACCCAGGACCTCCAAGCTACTAGATCCATAGGCTACAAGTGCTAGTACAACTTGAACTAAACTCCGCGATATCCCATAGTGTTGGGCTGGAGGGTCCACAAAAAAGGTCTCCCCTCCTGGTTGAGGAGTTTTTGCCTTCCCCAGCACTCGAACTCAGGACCTCCAATGTGACAGCCCCCGACCTAATCGGGGTCCGAGAAGACATCACTCCGGGACATTCAAAACGGGGACTATTTTTTTTTTTGAATAAACAGACTGAACCTTTAAAACAAACCCTTAAGACTTTACAGAGAGAGAAAACATTCTCTAGATTTAAAAGCAAAATGGAAAACAGTTAAATCAGACTGCAGAATGAATGACAGAAGGAAATCAGAATACTTGGAACGTTTAAATAAAAGACTGGATGGACGACGGGCATGCAGAGGAAAACGTGATAAAATACATGCAGTGAAAATAAATGAAAAATATAAACTGAAAGGCATACTGGGAGAAAGCTACAGTAAATGATAGAATAGGGTGATATAGGGCGGAAGATGTAGTTGAACTTGCGGAAGATGTGGGTGGATGACGTCAGACGGTAGATGTAAGTGAATTGAGCGGAAGATGTGGGTGGATGACGTCAGGCGGAAGATATAGTTGAACTGGTGGAAAATGTGGGTGGATGACATTAGACGGTAGATGTAAGTGAATTGGGTGGAAGATGTGGGTGGATGACGTCAGACAGAAGATGTAGTTGAATTGGCAGAAGATGTGGGTGGATGACGTCAGACAGAAGATGTAGTTGAATTGGCGGAAGATGTGGTGGATGATGTCAGACGGTAGATGTAAGTAAACTGACGGAAGATATAGACTGGGTGACAGGAGCGGGTGACATAAATAAACCAGAAGACATAATTAAACCGGAGTGGTGGACGTAGCCATAAGGCAGTAGATGTAATTGAAACTGAGCGGAAGATGTAGACTGGGTGACAAAGGCGGAAGATGTAAATAAACCGGAGGGCTTAAATAAACCGTAGCGGAAGACGCAGTTTTAAAGACAAAATTTGACAACTTTTAACAGGAAAACGTATAAACAAGGAGCATAAAACAGAAGGCATAAAAATTTTCAGACTCTCAAAACCCAATTCAAAACTAAGTTGTAAAACATACTTTACAAATGACAGAGATTCAAGAAAACAGACTGCATGGATAGCTCTAAAATTCGAGACCATCCATGCACAACCTAAAAAGGAAAAACTCAAGCAGTTCCAGAATGTTTTCAAAACATATATACAACTGTCAATTACAGAGGTTTAAAAACTTAGACACCAAACCTGCACATTATCCAAATTTCCAACAGAGTTTTAAAAACAAAACACCAGAATCCCAGTAGAGTTTACAGATATGAACTTTACTTTAGAAACTTAAACCTCAGGACAGAAATATGTCTGGCTGTCGCAACCACCCCCGAAAGCTCGAGCCACCACCCACCTATTCGTCAGACTGGGGCACAAAGTCATCATCCACGTGATCCGTACCTACAACAGGGAGTTCACCTATGAGTCTAAAACTCAGTTAGAACATGAATAAAATGCAGTGATGCATATGCTTTATGCATGAACTTTCAGAATACAGTGACAGTACATTACATTATGTTTCACTGGCAGAGGAGTATAAGTGGGGCTTATAGGGGAACTGGCAAGTGCACTATCAGGCACATACAGAAATACAGAATATACAGAAACAGAGGGCCAGTCCCCGTCCTACACTTAACCGATACATTACATTCAGATTTTTATCTTTTTTAACTTCAAAACGTGTACAGAAAACATTTTGCATGAGCTTTCGAAAAACGTGTATGCATGGACGTTTACAGGACTCCAACTTGAAATAGCAGACAACAGGAAATAAACGGCAGAAAAAGAAAAGAAATACAGAAAAATCAGAACGAAACTCTAACTTATCTACCCGAAATAACCCGACAAAGTAAATCCTAGTATCTCCGTGTTGTAGGGCCTTAAGGGCCGATCTACACACATGAACTTACTTGATATCCGAAAAACAGCAAACTTTGCTCGTGAAACCACGGTGATGCACGAACCTTATGACGTGCACGAAAAGAGAAATTAACAAAGCTACAAATGCTAACTAATAACTTAGTTGAATATGCTTCAAACTCCATTCAAATCTTTAGAAAACAAACCAACGTGTTTTCATGCAAAAACAATGAGTTCTCTCCAAATTATCGTAACCCCAAACTACAACAAAACTCACATTTTAACTTATCCAAACTTGTTAACTTTAGCAGATGTTTACCTCAGGCAGAGAAACAGAAGAAAACTGAGGAGATCGAAGGAACTTCGAAGAGCGTTTGTCGTCTGGAAGAGAGAAAACATAGGGGAGTGGAAAGAAGCAGAGGAAAAATGAGGGTTTCACGTAGGAGGAAAGAGAAGAAGAACATGGCTTCTTCAACAAGTTGTCAAGTGTCACTCAACCATTGGCTTCCTCCCACCAACCTTAATTGGCTTCCTATTTTGCCCTTCCGTTGTTTTTTATTCTCATTAATTCCGTCTAATAATTCAAGGAATATTTACATGACAAAATGCCGGGTGTTACATCCAAGCTACTAGATCCATGGGCTACAAGTGCTAGTACCACTTGAGCTAAACTCTGCGATATCCCATAGTGTTGAGCTCGAGGGTCCACAAAAAAGGCGCCTTTTTTGTGAGACCCTCCGGCACAACACTATTGGATATCTTAGAGTTTTAACTCAGCACGTCATCCTCCGACCCAACACTATGGGATATCGTCGAGCACTGGATGGTCCTCACTCATGATCTTCTCCCCCTTGGAAAAGGGTGTAACACCCGGGAATTTTCCTCGACTACAGGTTGCCTTCGATTTGATTACATTAGGAGTACGTAGTAATTACCATAGAATTAGTATAAGCAATTAATTTAGAAAGTGAAGGTTTGATTGAAAGTAAAGTATTAAGGTAAGTTGTTTGGTGTGAATTGTTGTTTTAAAAGAAAGGAATAGAAAATTAGATAGATGAAAGGGGGGAAGGAGTGGAGCATTCCACGTGAGAGGTAAAAGAGTGATGAGGGGAGGGTTAAATTATAATTTGGTATAGTTGAGTGGTGAAAAAGTGGATAAAGCAAAAAGGGATGTTTCAATGGTGAAAATGAGGGAGTGAAAAACAAAACCCTAGTCTTCTTCTTTTCTCCCACGATGAAACCAGCAGCCATGGGTGATCTTCTTCTCTTCCATTCCTTCATTTTCTTCAAGATTTAAGGTAATATTTTAGAGGGTTTTATGATTTAAGCTTACCTTTAGTGATTTTAGGTGTTTTAAGTGAGTTTTGGTGAGTTTTTGGAAGAGTTTAGGAAATCCTAATGGGGGATTCCGAAAATTGGTTTTCGTTGTTGTGTTTTCTTGATATTTGGTAGTTTAGACCTTAGATAGAGTGGCATAGATTGATTTTATAGAAAGATTAAGAGTTTGGTTAATTTTGGTGAAAAACCAATTTTTGGGTCAATGTTAGACGATTTTGTTTGGTGCAGAATTCAATCGGCCATACTTGTTTGGTTGGTAAAATGGTTTGATTCAATGGATATTAGACATGTAGAGGTTTACGGAATGGGTTAGATCATTTAAATCCGTTGAGAAACGAGTGAGTTATGTTTGATTGAAGTTTGGGCAATGTAAAAAGGGGAATTTCGGGATTTTGGGTTTGAGGTTTTAGAGTTAGTTTGATTAGTTGTTAGGAATAGAGTAGGCATCCTTTAGATTATGTTTTGATGATTTCTAAGTGAATTCCATATTTATGCTAGGTCGAGTTGAGAATTTGGAGTAACCAAATGTTACGGAGATCTAGGTAAGTAGCGGATGCTTGTATTTTGCCTTCGTGCCTACACCATTGAACGGTAGGGTTTGTTTGGTTGTTTGTTTGGTTGTTTTTGTTTTGTTTTGTGATTAAGCATTGTATTGGCATGCATCATGTTTTCAAACTACGAAAAACGAGTTTTGAGCATGGTTTTGATATGTGAGTATGAAATGTAAAAAGATAATAAGCGCTGCGACATGGTCTCGATTAGAGCTGTCTCGTCGGAAATCAGTGATTGGGTGTAGCACCCCGAGAAGGCCTCGTTGGGAATCAATGTTTGAGTGTACAACCCCGAGAGGGCTTCTATGAGAGATGCACTGCTAAAATATATAATGCATCGTGAGTATGAACGCCTCATCGGGGAGTAGTGCTAGTGTAGCACCTCGAGAGGGTTCTATGATCGATTGGGAGGAGATCGTGTATGGCCATCCAATGGACAGAACCCGGATGTGTGATATCCGATCTTGCTCTGCTGGGTAAAGGTGTGGCCGTCTAGGAAGCGAGGCTCGGATATGTGCCTACTTGATCCACACGGAAAAGTGAAAGAGTAATGAAATGAAAACGAAACGAAGACAACTGAGAGTGTAGAAACTGCATGTGTTAGGGGTTTAGTATGCATTGTGTTTTTGCATTCATTATTCCATACTTGCTAAGCATTAGGCTTACGTTTTATGTTCGATAGTGTAGGTGACGATAAGCCTTCAGGTGAGTCGAGGAGCGTGGGGTGGATGAGGATGGCAGTTGAGGACTCGCTTGCATGTGTCAGAGCTGGTAATTTGTTAGGGCGATTCTGACTGAGCTCCGTATGTGTTTGTGTAGCATAGATGTTTTGATAGAGAATTGATAGGAAAGTGCTTAGATAGTTGAGTTTTGAGGATTTTGAAGTGTATGGTAACTCTTTTTGGTGTGTGGATTGTATTTTAGTTGTATAAAATGTTTGGTTTTCAGGTTTTGGGTGTTTAGTAACTAAACGTTATGTTGTCCGAGTTTTTAAAAAAGAAACGTTTTGGTTTCCAGGAATTTTTATGTTTTTGCTTGCGTTTTTAGGTCGTATTTTCGGGGTTTTAAAGGGTCGAATGATGGAAATTAGTGGAAGATGGTTAAAGGATGTTTTAGGATGAAATGGTAGGGTGGAATGTGAAGAAAATAGGAAAAAGGTGGAAAAAGGGTGTTGAGGTGCATTGGTGGTTGGGTGGTGGCACGCAGAGGCGCTGAAGAGGTGCACCAGGGCACGGGCGTGGCGCGCTGCTGGGGCGCGCGCAACACCTAGCACCGATCAATTGGTGCCCAGCACCGATCAATTGGTGCCCAGCGCCAATCGATCGGCAAGGTTGGTTGTGGTTGGTCGAGCGACCCGAGAGGTCGCCGATCGATCGGCACCTAGCGCGCAGGGTTGCATGCGCGCGGCGCGCGGTGCCCATGGTGGGCTATTTTGATTTTTTTTCAAATTTTTCTTATTTCCAATATGTTTTAACCTGACCTTTTTCTACACGTTTTCTACGCATTTTACTCACGTTTTCCACATGTTTTTTAGAGTTCAAAAAACCCAAAAATCGAGTCGACTTTTTATCAAAAATTATTTTAAACTTCATTTTAAATGTTAAAAAAATTATAGAGTGATGTTGGAGTGTAAGCAAAGTAACAACCCGAGCTAAGGGGTAGTTTGGAGGCGTTACAAAGGGAGTTTTTGCATTCCCCACCACTCGAACCCAGGACCTCCAAGATATAATCCATGAGCTACAAGTGATGGTACCACTTGAGCTACTAGCTCAAGTGGTATCATCACTTGTAGCTCATGGATTATATCCTGGAGGTCCTGGGTTCGAGTGGTAGAAAAGGCAAAAACCCCCTTTTCCAAGGGGGAGAAGATCGTGAGTGGGGACCATCCAGTGCTCTACGATATCTCATAGTGTTGGGCTTGAGGATGACGTGCTGGGTTAAAACTCTGTGATATCCCATAGTGTTGGGCCAGAGGGTCTTACAAAAAAGGCGCCCTCCGCCCAAAACTATAGGATATCGCGGAGCACTGGGTGGTCCCCACTCACAACCTTCTCCCACCCTGGTTTAGGAGTTTTTGTCTTCCCAGTACTCGAACCCAGGACCTCCAGGCTACTAGATCCATGGGCTACACTCCGCGATATCCCATAGTATTGGGCCGAAGGGTGACGTGCTTGGTTAAAATTTCGTGATATCCCATAGTGTTGGGCCGGAGGGTTCCACATTATCCTAGTTAATAGCTTCTAGCACTTTTCAAAAAAATGATATTGTTGAGAGCATAAATATGACTTTACTTAATTGGTACGTTTGAAGATTTGTTTTGAAATTGAAAAAAAAAAAAGTAAAAAAGAATATAGAAATAATTTTCAAGCTAGGGATAGTTTGTATTAATTGTCAAAAGTCAAAATTTCCCTCTAACATTCAGTTTTACTCTTTACATAGAGTTGGATTTGTGACTTAAAATTCTTAAGAAATCTCTAGGAAAATCAAATAAATATTTGAGAAACTTTTAAAAAAATAAAGTCCGTCTAAGAAATTTAAATAAATAAAATTAAATACGAAAAAATTATAGATAAGATAAAATATTAAAAGATTCCAAACATTAAAAGATCGCGTGCTTATAGGGTTAGGTCACACCTATGTCATGTATCAATCTCTTCTTCTTAAATATAACTTGTCCTTCATTTTTGTAGCTACGAATAATTCCTTCTGGATTGAATACGAATTCGGTGTTTGTAGCTTCAATATTAAGTTTGAAGAATACCATAACACTCATTTTTTAACCTCCATGGAGATGGCACTAGTAACTTCAAGTTGTTTACGGACCTCAAACACAACAATAAAGTTGGAAAAAGATCAATTGAAACACTAAACTATAGAGTGTTTTTCAATTCAACACTGAATAATTTTTTTGTCAATTAAAACATCAAACTATGCATTGTTAACAAATCGAACTAAACTTTTAAATGAAAGTTAAAACCTAATACATGATTGGCACGTGACTTAGGAAAAAGATCAATTGAAACACTGAATTATGATGTGTTTTTCAATTCAAACACTAAATTCTACTCCAAATGTCCAACCATCAAAAAATGATAAGTAATTCAACAACCAAGCTAGTAAGAAAGAAGAGAAATAACCTTCTTTTCTCTAGCCAATTATACAAGGCCAAACTATCCTTGTCCTAGAGACTTCCCGATGTCAAAGTCGTTGAGCATCCACCTTTTTTTCTTCGGAGCAGGGGCCTCTATCAATGCATGCACAATATTTTTAGTTTTTTAAATATAAATTATGAGAATTCTTAGAATATTCCCAAATCAATCAGCAATCAAAATTAAACACTCATAATTGCAGCAAACTGTCATGGTGTAAAACAGCTTACCCATAACTTCCTGGCACTAAATAGTCAAATCCAATTGCTGACAATTCTTATAAACTAAATTATAGCAAAACCACAGCTGAGTAGCACAATAGTTAGATTATGTAGAGAAGAAGAGAGAAGGGAGGCAGAGATTGATAACAGAATTCTCGATGCCAAATTCCTTCCATTCTCCTCTCTAATTCCCATATTCCTTCTAACAGAAAATGCCCCCCATAGGCACAGAGTTAGCAAGACGCTATTACAGCATTATTAGGGAAATAAACGGGGTAGAGTTTCACTTATCTCCTCCTCCACTGTGCAGACAATGTGATCTCTTCCTGGCGTTTCCCCGGCTTAGGCAGCATAAGTGTACCACTGTAATGGTTTGAACATTTAATATTCTATTGTTAATAATATATTGTGGACATTTATTATAGATGATATATGAATATAAGTTATGAAAGTTGTATTAAGGAAATGGTACAAAGTTCTTGCGAATGCCAAGAATGAAACTGTTTTATAGGAACAAACTTGATAGTAAGTGTAATAACTTTTGCTGTGATAATTGGATTTCTATGAGATTTAACAGACTTAAACTAGACATGTAGAGGAAAAGAATGGTTTTAGAATGAAAAAAGTTGGATGTATCTAGCAAAATTTATTTACTTTTTAATCTGATGAATGTAGTTTATATTTTAAACTACATTGTTTTGGTAAATGACTTTAAACTACATCTTAGAGTGGAAATTTGGAGAAAGTTAAATAAGAAAAAAATGTTTTCAAGATTTTGTAGCATGTATCCATACAATAGCTTTGGATAACCAATGGAGTTAAGATACGTGACAATCAGCATATGTTGGATAAGCTATTTGCTTAAATAATTAATTAAGTTAATTAAGTATGATTAAAGCTAATTAATCATGATTAATTATGCTAATCATGATTAATTATACTAATCATGTTGATTAACTTAAGACTAATCAAAATTAATTAGTTTCAGCTAAGTATACTTAAAAATAAGTAATCATGGTATTTTTGAGAATATTCATATAAGAAATGACAATTTTGTACAAAGACATGAAGAGGTTGGGTTAAAAAATGAAGTTTATCTAAGAACCATCTAGAAATGAGGGACAAAGTCTGAAGAGACAACCATGTTCGTGGGATTCATATTGAGAAGAGAAAAAAATAAAGAAAAAGTGAGATTTTGGACTTGCTCCTCAAAGGAAAATTACTCAGCTTGAGGAGATGATTCTATAGGACTAAAAATCAGTTCACCAGGTAGAAATTTTTTGGAAGAGGAGGAACCTTCAATAGGTAAGTAAATCTTACATTTAGAATAGTTAATTTAACTTTTATTGCATTGTTTAGGTGATGATAGATTTAAATATGTCATTGGTTCTAGTTAGGCTTAGAATTTTGATTGTTGATTGAACTGATTAAATGGATGTCGTTTTGATATGAAATGAATGGTGTTTTATTAAAAAAAAAATATGTTTTCAAATTGTATTGTGATGTTAAAAAGGAATGTTTTGAAAACATTGTTTTAAATCAACGTGATATGTTGGTTTTCAAAATGATTTGAATGGATGAGTTGCATGGTTTTAAATGTGCATGATATTGGTCTTATAAAATGTGTTAAAGCATGCATTTGAGGAAAAGAGAAAGTTGGCAATCTTGGTAACACATGAACCTAATGGTTGGACTTGCCTCTTCGTGTGCGATGTATATGACTATGAAAATGAGAAGGAGGTCAATTTAATGTCCTAATTGGGTTGAAAATCCCTGAACCTCAAGATGAAACAATGCATAGGGTCCTACAGTCCTGCCGGAGAAAGCTCAAGAACGTGTAGGATTGTGTGATGGTTATACATGTTGGAATTAGAGTGTATTGCATTTTTAACATAAACATTTGGTTGTTAAAAGATGCATTGAAGTTTTCTTAAAAAGATAGTTTTAATCTTGCAAAGTTCATTCTATTTACATTGGATTTATTTAATGAAAATAATTTCAAACAATGGTTGAGTGATTTCAAAAACGAGCATGCATTTTTTTATAGCAATTGCATGACTTTTATAAGAACATGATTTATATGATTTTCAAAGAATCGTTGTAGTGGAAGATGATGATTGATCCTATATGGTGTTAATAGAGTTTAGATTAGTTATTCTTTGTGTTTGATTTATTTACTGGGCTAAAAACTCATTATGTGGATAATTTATATTTTTCAGATATCGAGAACGTTCACCGAGGAAAAAACATAAGGTAATATAAAGTTTGCAAAGAGCCATAGGTGAACCATCAAGGTAGATGGTCTTTTTGTTTAGGTGAGATGTTTGGTTTTCATTTGTATAAATCTTTTTGAAAGGTCACATGTAGTGACCTATTTTTATAGTAGCTTCCGTGTTAGTACTCTGATTTTCATGTAAATTTTCAATGAATAAAATGTATGTTGATTTTCTTCATGCAATGGTACACATTTTATATGTTTTATGTTTTAAATGATTTTATAATATATATATATGATTTTAAACGGAACATCCTAATTTACAATATCAAGTTAAATAAGTATGTTCCATTAATTCATAACGATCTATGCATGTGAGAGGTGAGTGCCAATACGAGCATCCCTTTGATGTTCGACTCCTTCTCACTTTGAGAATCCTCTAGCCATCGGAGTCCGGTTGGTGAAATCAGGTTCTGACAACCACCGTGTCACAAACCGGTACCAAATCACCTGCAAATCACGAGTTAGGTTTTAACGTTCATTTAATAAACTGGTTCGATTAGCTAACGGTGCATAATTTGATATTTGAACTGACGAAAAAATTGTTCAGTGTTTGAATTGAAAAACACTTCATAGTTCAGTGTTTCAATTGATCTTTTCCCAATAAAGATTGATTCCTTAAATTGCTCGAACAAATTAAATTTTGTTGTGTCATGTTCATCATCTAAAAGACTTTGTTATTGAAAAAAAAATTGCTTTTGGGTAGGGACAAACTCATCATCTTTGTTTAAAATATCAGTTATCTCGCTCAACACCCTAACTGTATCATTCAAAGATTCATCACAAATCGCATATTTAACATCGTCATTGTCAGGGCCAGATAACAATTTCTACGTGGCATCCTAAAATAGGAACTATCATTCAAAACATCAATACAATAAACTATCCACTAACGTATTTTACATCAAAACCTCAAAGTGTACAGCGGAAGCAATATTTAAAATAAAAACAACGGTCACGACATGTGACTTTTCAAACCTACAAGACTATCAACCCATGATCTTTTTCACCTATGCCTAGTTGTACATTCTTACCTTTGACTCGCCCTATCCTTCTCGTTGAACGTATCCAATATCTGAAAAATATAGATAATCCACGAATGAACTTTTGTAAAGACCCAACCCCCCGATGGGCCGAGCCGTGTAGTGCCCCTCGATGGGCCAGCTGCCACGTGGGGTCCCTCAGGCAGTACCACGTGTACTCACGATCTTCTCTCCCTAGCTCAAGTAGTACTCTTCACTTGTACCCCAGGTACTAATTCCTGAGGTCCTGCGTTTGAGTGGGGGGGGAAGGCAAAAACTCCCATCAGGGGGGAGAAGATCGTGAGTACACGTGGTACTGTCTGAGGGACCCCACGTGGCAGCTGGCCTATCGAGGGGCACTACACGGCTCGGCCCATCTGGGGGTTGGGTCGTTACAAAAAAGGCGCCTTTTTTTGTAACGACCCACCAGGCTCCCCCGATGGGCCGTGCAGTCAGGCCCGCTAGCCATCCGACACTGCCACGTGGTTTCCCTCAGGCCGTCCCACGTGTACTCACGGTCTTCCCCCACCACCTGGTAAATGGAGATTTTTGCCTTCCCTGGGATTAGAACCCTGGCCCCCAGGTCTACATAACCATGGGTTCACCATCCTAGGTACCACTTGAGCTATTGTAACGCCCCCGAACCCACCCCGGCCCGGTGCGCTACTTTGCTAACCCAACCTGTGTTTACAACGCAATTAAAAATAATTTTTGATAAATTTTTGACTCGATTTTTGGGTTTTTTGAACCCTCGAAATTTGTTGGAAAACGTGCCCAAAATACGTTTAAAATATGTCAGAAAATGTCGGGTTAAAATAATTTGAAAATAGGAAAATAAAAAATAAAATAAAATTTGCTTTGCTGCTGGGCATCGCGCGCGCGCTGGGCGCTGCGCGCGCCCGCTCGCATGATTGCTGCGCATCGAGCACGAGCACAGCAACGCGCCCATGGCCGATCGATCGCGGCGCCCAGCCCGATCGATCGAGCACTCTCGAGTCTCTTTCGGCCAAAAATGCCCATTTTCGACCTATCTCCACTTTTCTTCAATTTTCTCCGAGCCAAACACCTCCAAATCACCTGAAAATTTACCCACACAATCCCGACACCCTCGACTCTGTGTCCCGTAAAAATCTTATAAAACCGACTAAAAACGGATAACTAAAAAAATAGAGAACGGGAACCCAATGTTAAAATCAAAACGAGCGGCATAATGCCTAAAATTTCCAAAAATCCAAACCTGCAATCAAAACCGGAAATCAAATAATTTCAACTTCCAAACATGTATAGACCAACTATCCATACTCACAACCGTCCCAAAATAGCTAGGAAAAATATTTACAAAACAAAATACCAAAACTCCCACACAACCCTCGGAAGACGATGGCCGAGATGTCTCGACAATAGCCTGCACCAGCGTACCCCGTACTCCTCCGACTGATGTCTAGTCCTGGGCTGTCACGTCTATCTCACCTGTGTAAATCTCGTCACCTACACCATAGAACACAAAACGTAAGTCTAATGCTTAGCAAGTAGGGAATAATGAATGTCATAACGCACAATGCAATCAATCCTATCACATGCAGTTTCTAACGCTCAGTTGTACTAATAAAGTTTGCCTACATCGATCGTGATGCCTTAAAAGGTGCCTGCATCTTCATGATGCCTTAAAGTTTGCCTGCATCCATAGGATGCCTTAAGAATTGCCTGCATCGTTAGATGCCTTATTTGCCTGCATCAAAAGATGCCTTATTTGCCCGCACCCATAGGATGCCTTAAAATTTGCCTGCACCCATAGGATGCCTTAAAATGTGCCTGCATCCAAAGGATGCCTTACTCTTTATCCAACTATCGTTCACCCTCACAATGCCACTATTCGTAACTAGCGTGTTATAAACCATGATGTGTGCTTTAAAGATATGCAACACAACACAACAACTCAACACACACGAAGCAAAAAAAATAACCATTAAACCCTACCGTTCTATGGTGTAGGTCTGAAGGCGAAATGATAGCAACCACTACTTACCTGATTGCTCGGCTTTCAATTTCTCACTTCGTCTTATCACTTCACTAGCTTGATGACCTAAAATAACGAAAACTTAACTTGGTAAGTCACCAATAAACTCTAAAGGATTTTCTAACTAAAACTAAACAACACTTAAAACAATTTCACTCTTAAAACATTTAAACCCGATTTTTCCCCAAAGTTAACAACGTCTAACTTCGAACGGCCATAACTCCCTCATTTTTCAACGGATTTCGACGTGCCACCCCAATCCGTAAACCTCTACACGTCTACTACCCATTGAAATACTCAAATTAACCAACCAAACACATTGGCCAAACTGAAATCCAGAAAACAGAACCGGGGTACATATTGCACAAAACCCGTTTTTTGTGTAAATTCACTTCCAATCCTTAATCTAACCACCCAACAACCTAAACTATCATATCTAAGGATTAAATGATCAAAATAGGAAGAAAACCATCAAGGAGAATACAATTTTCGGAATTCCCAATCTAGGGTTTTCAAACCCTCACTACATCCCACCAAAACACCCTAAAATCACCAATAAACTTCACCTATATGTATACAAACCAAAGCCCATTCAATTTTACTTTGAAATCCTTGAGAAAACTTGAAGAGATGAAGGAGAGAAACCCTCAAATGGTGGCTGAACTTGGCGTGGAGAGGAAGAGGAAGAAAGTGATTTTTTTGTGTGTTTCATTCCTTCATTTATTTCTAATTTATAAAACAAATCCTTTTTACTTTTTGATTTTACCACCAAATTTTATAATTTTATATAAAGAACCACATTCTTCTTCCTCCTTATGCATTTCCACGTGAATGCTTTCTTTAACCTCCATTTCCATTTATTTAAATTCAAATACTTTTCCTTTTATGCTATTGGTTGAAATTTTCCTTTGAATTTTCAACCTATGTTTTTTGACTTGTCAACTTCTTTTCTTTCTCCTAACCATTAACACTTAACTTTAATTTACCCTAACACTTAACATTAACTACCCTAACCACCTAATCCAAGGCACAAGTACGTTACAGGAAATACCTAGGTGTTACAACTTTACGTTTAGCAAATAAATCTAGCAGCTAGAATAGCTAACTTAGATTCTACCACACTCACTAGGACCAGCTTAAAGCTCTTGTTGGAGGTTATTATTATTGGGTTAGAAAGTGTCTAAAGGAACAGAATCACATTTTAGAGTTAGAATATTATGATTTGATTCTAAAATCACAAGAATCGATGATGCAAGGGAACTGTGCTTGTATTCGATTGTCTTCACTAATCGAAGATGATGGCTTGTTGTCCTGACTATGGACAACACAACTTACTGTTTCTAAGAAGAAATATTGTCTGCCACATTAGAGTTTCGTGAATCACAAGATTTTTTTTCATTGACCATCATTTTTGTTGCTATTATCATCGTTAGAGTAAAAATCTCTTATCTTCAATTGTTGTTTCACATGTTCATATCTTTGCTTAGCGACTAACGCATCAACAATCCACTTTATATCACGAAGAGTTTTGTTTATTCCGTCAAGTTGGTGCTCAATGTTATCAACTCTCTCGTCACCGCATTTGGTATCCTTTCGTTGTCGGCGACTATGTTTCCAATACAACCCCCTTCACATTCATATCAAGGTCAAAATTCTTACTCGGATACTAATTTGGTGCAGTAGAAGATTTGTTTCGAAATCGAAACAGAAAAGTAAAGAAGAACATATAAATAACTCTCAAACTAGGAATAATTTGTATTGATTGTAAAAAGTCAAAAGTTTTCCTCTATTATTCACCACATAGAATTTGGTTTATGATTTAAAATTCTTAATAAATCTTTAGGAAAATAAAATAAATATTTAAAAATACTTTTAAAATAAAGTCTATCTAGAAATTAACACTAACAAAATAAAATATGAAAATAATAGATAAGATAAAATATTATAAAGATTACGAATATTAAAAGATCACGGGTTTATGGGCTTGGGCTACAGCTGTGTCTTTATCATTAACATGGTCAAATCCATGGTAAGTTATTCTACAGTCAAAATCATTTTAGGGATACATAATACATGCTACAACCTACATTATAAATGTGGGCTACAATTGTGTCTTGCATCATTAACATGTGTCGGTATGTAAGACTATACGAGAAAATTATCCTAATAAAATTACTACAAGTGTACAGTGTCAAGTTTTATAGTATAATTATAGATATGGTTATCAAATCCACATGAAATATGTAATATATCAATTTTTACTAAGTACTAATCTAATCAATTATGACTTTATCTGGACAATTAAAAATATAATTTTGAACACTAAAACGAAATAAACAAAATAAATCAAATCACCAACGAAAACCTTTAATTCAGAAAAGATTCACATGATTGATTTCACGAATATTTATCATATTATTTATCATATCAATATTTTTTAGTTGAACAATTAGTTATAAGCAAACAACCATAATTCGTTAAGTTAATTCTCTCGAGTGTCAAGTTAACATTAATTTCTAAAATCGCAAAATCAATATCACTATAGAAATCGTTCTTTTAGTTATTAAGTAACAAACATTAGTTTTCTATTTGATTTCACAAAACCCTAATACTCTCGGGCTGTTAAAATTTTATGTTGTTGTAACGCCCCGAAAACCCGCCCGGGCTCCCAGTGCACACAGGGACTGCTCTGATACCATAACTGTAACGCCCTGAGTCTCCACGAGCCAGTTCACTACAGGGACTACTCTGACTAACACGACTTACTCAACCATCTCATTCGCTTAAACTTCCTACACACTAAATACATTCCAATAAAACTCACGCGGTGGAATTTAAAACTAACTTCCCGGAGTTCTCTTATGTCTTACCTAGCTGTCTAGACTCATTAATTTCCCTTAATCCTAATCGTTAAGCACCACAGTGTCCTCCCCAAAAATTTTGGCAGAGTAACGCCTAAAAATGGAGCCTCTAAAATGCTAAATACCTGCAAACAAATCAAATTCTCAACCAATCCAGAATATTTCTAACCATCTGACCAACATACGAAATCTCTAGACAATCAACATCATATCAGTAGAGAGATTGTACTATCAACCCAAAATGAAGAAAATTCACAGTATAGGGTGACACATCACCCTTAACTATGACTATGTACAACAAATACAAATACCCCAACAAGAGACAAAAAGTACTACTCCCTATTAACACTGTGTCACGGCTCCTCCTGGGTCGGGTCGTCCTAACATTATCATCAACCCGGGCCCTGGTCGCACGTCACCAACTGTCACCTACTCCTGATCAGGCTCTCGGTACTCACCCTCCTGCTCAGCAGTACCTACACCACAGAACACACTATAAGCTCAAAGCTTAGCAAGTATAATGCTAAAAATAAACGTGAAGCATGAAAACTGGTTATGCAATCCTAACACATGCACGTCTCTACACACGTTGTAATCACCTCACCGCATCGCATCTCACCGAGGTTTGGGATGTAACCGCACCGGGCAGTCAGTTCGTACGCCACACTGTTTACCGGTACGTCACCGCCATTCTGGTTCCTCCAGGAACGGGGTCCATAAGTCACACCCAAAACCTCCTCTATCGCCTGTCCACACCGTACCTCACATTTGTAACGGTCCCCAAGCATCTCGTATCGCCGTCCCCCGATTTTAACCGCGACCATGTGGCGTTACGAATCACTGTCCCATGTGGCTAGGTGGCACCGTTCCTCACATTTGTATCGGTCCCCGGAGCGTCTCGTACCGCCGTCCCCCGGTTTTAACCTCGACCCCGTGACGTTACGAATCGCCGTCCCACGTGGCCAGGTGGCACCGTTCCTCACATTTGTATAGGTCCCCGGGGCATCTCATACCGTCCCCCGGTTTTAACCTCGGCCACGTGGCGTTACGAATCGCCATCCCACGTGGCCAGGTGGCACCGTTCTTCATCTCCTCTACTCTCCAGTGCTTAAAACATGCTGCATACTAACCATACCAACTAACAACGCTTCACATCCACATCACATCACACACGTACCCACGACTCCAAACTTGCAGACAAGGACCAACTAATGAGGACTTCACATCCACATCCCACACACACGTACTACGACTCACAACCGCATACCATGACCAACTAACGAGGATTCACACCACATCGTACTACGACCCACAGTACGCAAGACCACAACCTACTACCATGATCACAACCTCACAGATCACAAATACACGACGACTACCATTACGCACAAATGACCACACCTCACCAGACTCACACTACGCAACTGACCATACACCAGATACCTTGCCGATGACCCCACCTCACCGATCAACCTCGAACAGACATTCACCGACACACACCCACGATGACCCACAACTCACAGACTACACCTACGCACTGACCAACTCACCAGCTCACCCTACCACGACGACAACCTAACAACACCAGACTCACCACCTACGCACGACTGACCCACAACCTCACCAGACTCACCACCTACGCACGACTGACCCACAACCTCACCAGACTCACCACCTACGCACGACTGACCCACAACCTCACCAGACTCACCACCTACGCACGACTGACCCACAACCTCACCAGACTCACCACCTACGCACGACTGACCCACAACCTCACCAGACTCACCACCTACGCACGACTGACCCACAACCTCACCAGACTCACCACCTACGCACGACTGACCCACAACCTCACCAGACTCACCACCTACGCACGACTGACCCACAACCTCACCAGACTCACCACCTACGCACGACTGACCCACAACCTCACCAGACTCACCACCTACGCACGACTGACCCACAACCTCACCAGACTCACCACCTACGCACGACTGACCCACAACCTCACCAGACTCACCACCTACGCACGACTGACCCACAACCTCACCAGACTCACCACCTACGCACGACTGACCCACAACCTCACCAGACTCACCACCTACGCACGACTGACCCACAACCTCACCAGACTCACCACCTACGCACGACTGACCCACAACCTCACCAGACTCACCACCTACGCACGACTGACCCACAACCTCACCAGACTCACCACCTACGCACGACTGACCCACAACCTCACCAGACTCACAACCATTCTAACATGCCCAACTAACGACAACGTATCGTCAACATCCGTACCTATAACCCCCACGGATGCAAGAATCAAACTACCACAACGATGATAAACATCCACATTCACATCACACACGTACCCTCACGATCATACCTGATACCATGACCAACCAACGATGACTTTCACATGACAGTCACCGCACATACGTTACCTACGAAATCACAACCAGCAAAAACTGTGGTAGTAGGCCCTCTCGGGAGTACTCTCAAACGTTCTCAACCACACTACTCTTACCTGGCGTCTCCTACAGAGCTGCTGAGGAATGCATCGTTCCCTGTCCACCTACGGCTCGACCTACGACAAACATTCAAACTTCATTAAAATTAAGCTTACATTCACCAATTTACTCTCAAACTACTATTTCTAGCCTAACCCAACTAAAACCTAACTAAACAGACCACTAATTTGGGTTTGAGAAAAACCATCTCAAAAATTCGAACGCGCGTAACTTTCACGTCGGCTAACGGAATCGAACGATTCCAGCGGCCACGTACTCCCCTAACAACCTAGTTTAACCTACCAGAAGAAAATTTAAAACAAACGGCTGCAACTAGGTCAAAAATGGCAAAACCCGATTCTGCCCCTTAACCAAAAATTTCCCCCATCACGGTTTTTCATCGATTCTCACTCGTTTCCTCACCAATCAACCACTTTTACCCTCAATTAGCATAATCTAACAAATCCCTAAGGCTTCACACAGAAAAACCAAAGCACCCAAATTTGAAGTTCTCTGTTTTTCGCTCAAATTGAGCTCCTCACAGCTTGGCGACCATTGTTGGTCCAAGGGTCGGCAAACCCATGCCGAGAACTCCTAAAATCGGCCGGTGATCGGAACCAAATCTGGCTCGTCACTCACGGCCTCTAACCGACTTGAAAACAGGGCAAAAATCGAGCATACCCGTCGGTTTGTGCGCGGAGACAGCCCAGACCTGCTCGCCGCCGTCGTCTGGTCGGAGAACGTCGGAAGTCGCTGGTGGTTTCGCTCGGCCGATCGTCGCCCTCTCCCTCATCCCGTTTTGCCCTTCACCCGCGCGAACAACTGAATGGCTTCGTTGAAGCCATTCAGTTGTTTTAAAAGAAAACATTAAATAAAAATATAATATTTTACCATTTTGCCCTCCCGTGAATTCGGCCCTCCGAAACTCCGTTAAATCCCGTTCTTCGACCGTTAAATTTCTATAAAATTGACTCTCACCTCCCCCTCGATTTAACTCCTCCACCAAAACTCCCGAGAAATAATTTAATTAACCTAATAGATAACCTAACTTAAATTAATTAAATTAACCCGAAAATCTGGGGTATTACAGTTGTAATATCCAGGTCGTATTCAGAATTATCTTTCTCGAGTGTCAAACCCTAAATAAAAATAATTCAATATGTGGACAGAAAATTGAAAGCAGTAAAGAACATAATATTACAAATAAATAATAAATTCAATTAACAGAATAATCAGTCATCAAAATAATATTTTAAATAAACGATCAATCTCTCCTATAGAGGGAGAGAGTTAGTTCAATATAATAGAATGAAAAAATAAAAGAAAAAGTGTTGAACATAATTAAATTAAAAAGAAGAAAGAAGTAAAATAGTAAATTTGTCTCTGATGTCACTAGAATGGCATAACAAGTGTGTTGGTCTCCTCGTCCTGAGTTGAAAATCCATTTCAATCTCTCTCCAAAATATGTCTCAAGGCTACCAAAGGTTCCCGCTTTCGTCAAATAATATTGTATTTAAATATTCTCAATTAGGGTTTTTAGAATCACTGAAAAATCTTTCAAAACGCGTAGAATTTTGCACTTTTGATAAGCTGATATGGGTAGGATCGCGGTGTAGGATTTTGGGGCTGCAGCTCAAATCCTTTTTTTGAGCTAGGGTCGTGGCTCAAGTTCTAGAGCCGCGGTGTAAAAGCTGTTTTGACGTCGATTCTTTTCTCCTCTTTAAGCCTTGGCGAGACCGCAACTCAGTGTCAAAATTCTTCATTTTTCATCTTTATTTATCCTATTTGATTATTTACTTGCATAACAACCTAAAATATATTAAAACTACTAAAAACTCGAGGATAAACATCAAAATTTGCTTGAATAACGAGAATAACTCTAAATTTCATAGAGTTATCGAAGATTAGAAAATTGGACCCATATATTCAAGTTTACATCTTTATAGGGTATGCTAAGGACAAGATAGAAAGTTTGTTTTTATATCTCTCAAGATATTAAGGTATTTGTATTGATAAATGCAATTTCTAAGCATGAATATAAAACCTAAAAGTACAATGGTCTTGGAGAAAATACATATGATGCGATCAAATCTCATAGAACAAAGGTTGTTGTTCTACATACTATAGAGAAGACCATTACTTCTAGATAGCTCATCATTATACCTAGCAAGAGAGTAGTATGACTACCAACTTGATGCAGACATGACAATGAAGCACATAGGAAGGATGATTCATTGTCATTTAGATGTGTAATGAAAGACTTTGATAAATAAATATAGCGTGAGGTTATGAAACTTAAGATGAAATCTATATATTCCAACTCAATTTGGGACTTCTTAGATCTACTTGAAGGAATAAAACACAAAAGGTGGATATGAATCTAGAAGAGAATCATTTGAATGCTATAAGGTGTCCTCGCGAGATGATCTTCAATTAGTCATTATCACTTGAAAACAATGTGTGTTTGAATTAAAAAATCGATAACATATAGTGTCATACATTTGGGTTCCTCACAACAGACTTGTAGCACCATATGATTGCTTCTTCTTAACAAGCGGTCTATGTCACAAGAACAAGTACATGATTAACAAAGTCCATCTAACCCATCTCACACAACTCAGAAGCATTTGAAATCGCTCTACTTCACGAACCTGCAATCACTACTTGGCATACACTATCGAGAAAAGACCTTGTTCATCTCTTGCAAATGGCCTGGTCAACCTACTCCCAACTCCCTCCAAACAAGGAAACTTGCGATCGTACATAACCCATCAAATTATTTCTCAGAATTCATCAAAGTTCCCAAATTCAAGGTTGCAATCTAAATGAAAATTAAATATCCATAATTCAACCATTATCAATAATTAATACTCCACATAAGTGTTAAACGAGAGAGGTTGGTAGCTTGGTTATGCTGCTACAACAAGTAGGCTATGTTGGACCGGTCCAACCAATCCGAACCTAACATTAAAATTTGCGCTCATGAGCTAGCATAGACCGGGATTTCAAACAAGGTAAATTATCCTAAACAAGCTAACTTGTTTATTATTTCTTTGCACTCAACGTAAATTATATTTAGTCATAGTAACAAAGTTGAAAAAAAATTTATAGATGAAAATTCTGGGGAGGATAGATTTTAAATTCAAAGTAGAAAGATTTTAAAAAAAGAGTTGAAAAATAAGTGAATCAAATTACAAGGATCGAAATATTGTTTTATCCGTAAATTAAATTTAAGGGGGAAAAAAAAAAAAGCAAAAATGACGTGTACACATCAGCACGTGCTGTTTCCTTATGCCGATTGCCCCAGAAGCGGACATTTACTAAACTGCACTTGCTAAAACAAATGAAACGCCTCGTAACATTTTCGTAATGGACGTGAATAAAACGAAAGTATGAGGTTATTATGGTAAGAAGGGGACATCAATTTGCTCATTATTATTCTTTCGTCGTCTTAGCTGCTTTTTCTGCGACGAAATTTCCCCTGTGCTTGTGCAATTTCGACCGCTAGGACATAGCAAAACTCTCCGCTTTCCCCCCTGACGGATCGACGTGATAGCACTGGAATCGTCGGAGAATTTGTCTCCTGTAAGGGATTTATTTTTGTCCGTCAATTTTGTTCGGTGTAACTGTAATCGAAGTATCGAGTCAGTTTCTCTATGTTCTTTTTCAATTTCGTTCATTTTTGTGCATTTGTTGGTTTGAACTATTTGTCTTGATTTTATTGGCGCAGAGTATGGAGAATCGCAGATGGCTGGCATTAGTAATCTTTATCGGCTTGTTTGCCTTTTCTGCTGGAAGAGGTAGAACATTTCTACTTAGAATGATTTTATTCGTTTTCTAGTGAGGATTTTTTGGCTTCAAGATTATGCATACCTATAAGATGTGAGATTCTTTAATGAGTAAAATTTGTTCGATAGTCCGTCTGAAATTCTTCCCTTTTTTAATGTAAATTTGTGTGAAGTTAGAGAGAGATATTTTGAAACCCTACTAGAAATGTGGGCTTTCTTTTTTCTTTTTTTTTTTTTGGATTTTTTTTTTCAATGTGATTTGTTAGAATTATTCTGGTTGGGCCGACTCGGGTCCATATTCAATATTATGGTTTCTTACATTACTCTATGTATTGTTGTTTGAGTCGCAAAACTCATTGTAACTTTATTTTATCATAGTTAATTTCTTCTCTGACCGTGGTTTTGTCCCATGAGGGTTTTTTCATGTAAATTTCGGTGTTGCTGTTTACGCATTTTTTTTTCCGCTTCACATTCAATTTTCAACATGATTTAGCTTTATTTTGTGCGATCTTATGATTCTTTGCAGTGGTAACCTGAATTTATTTTTTATATGTAGAGCTGAAGATTGTGGACGAGCACATGAATGATATCTCTACCTACAATCATACTCTGGCTACATCTTAGTGGAGTATGCTTCGCAGTAAGTTCTTGTCTAATAGTGACCCTAAATTAATCCAGTAAAGAAAATAAAGTATGTTAAAAAAAAAAAATACGTTCAAGTTTTGATACAAGTAATAACATCTGATAAATTCATCTACAAACGTACAGAAGAGTATTCGTCAAAATACCCCACTTATCTCAGAAGAGTCCCACGTTTTTTAATTTAAATTTTGGTATCTATCCAAAAAAAATCGTCAATTTTTGCTCAAATTTTATACATAATTCCCAGTTTTATTCATATTTATTGGGTAACGACACATCTCATTTTGGGCGAAAATGAACCCTAAACCCGTTGCCTATAGGCTAAACTTACGACCCACAATAAATTTGGATTGCGGCCAAGCTAGTCAGCAGTGCTCGACATAAGCAAGTCGCGTCAAGGCTTCACTTCCTCGTTGGCGCAATAGCTGTACTCACAGGCCGCGCCCACGGTGCCGCACCTGCCCCAACTCCGGAAAAGAACTCCATCGATTTTCTATAATCTGGAAAAATCGACCATCTTCCTCCACCAAAATCGTTTATTTTTATCCAACTTTACATAACACACATCCAAAATTTTTCCATCACATAACGTAAATAGTTTCCATTTCCTCAGGTTTTTCCATACCTTCGACGACCTATAGAAATTTCCGAAATCGAGTTGCAATGGCGTT
>CM039505.1:24351808-24430966 GCA_022432975.1 Begonia masoniana | reverse complement strand
GCCTCTTGGAGGGAGAAATCATAGCAAAGGTGAAACTCTCATCCATTGCGAGTCGGAGTGTGCTTCCTTAAAAAGGGACCATAAACTCGAAAGGTGCATAATTACACCTTCGAACAGCAAGTCTTCCGTTTGCAGAACTTATTTTTTCACAACGAGTAGCCTAAATTTAAGGGTTTCACTCACCCAGTAATTTGTGTTGAAGCTAACACAGAAAAAGTTGTGCTGTCAAAGTTCACAAACTCTCAGCCAACATAGCCGTTCCTGGACAATTTAAGCACACCCGATTGTTCAGTGAATAACTTTCCAACTGCCGCAAGTTTGCATTAAAGTTTAAGGGTGTTTCACACACGTGCTAAGTAAGCTCCTATCAATCTTTTGAGCATTTGAATATGTTTTTCATTAGTTTACTGTCTGTTGGAATATGGATATCCTCGTGATTGTCAATTGAAAATCTGAGAGGAATAGTGCTTGTGTTGCCACGTAAGTTGCCATAGTTGAAGCAGTCATTTGCCATAAGAAACCTTGTTGTGCCTTGTTTATTTGCGTGTGTTGGAAGTGGTACTACCTTAACAAAATCGAGACACTAGAAATGACTGGTTGCTACTACCAAAAACCAAGTTATAAGAGCAATAAACTCAAAGGGTTCAACTACACGAAAAACATGAGCGGACCTAGAGATTTCTTGAGATATGCTTCGAGCTTGTGTGCTTGAGTTTCATGGTTCTTGGAGCAGGTATCTGCCTTTGGTGGAGTTCTCGTATAACAATAGTTATCAGGATACTATTGGTATGGCTCCATACGAGGCTCTATATGGAAGGAAATGCAGATCGCCTCTTTATTGGGATGAAGTCGGAGAAGCCAGTGTGATTGGACCTGAGATTGTACACCAGACGACAGATAAGATTAAATTCATTCGGCAGCGTATTTTGACAGCTCAGAGCAGACAGAAGAGCTATGCCGATGGTAGGAGGTGGGAGCTGGAATTTGAAGTAGGAGATGAAGTTTTTCTGAAGATCTCGCCGTTTAAGGGTGTGATAAGGTTCAGGAAGCAGCGTAAGTTAACTCCGAGGTATGTTGGACCATTCCCAATCATGAAGAGAGTGGGAAAGACAGCATATCAGTTGGAGCTGCCTATTTCGATGGTGGGAGTGCATAACATTTTTCATGTATCGATGCTGCGGAAGTGTCTAAGGGATCCACCACATGCCGTGGTGCAGCAGGAGATTGATGTGCCGCCTATGTTATGCTACGAGGAGAAACCAGTGGAGATTTTGGACTATGCAGTGAAGAAGTTGCGCAATAAGGATATTCCACTGGTGAAGGTGCTGTGGAGTAACCACAACGTTGAGGAGGTGACGTAGGAGCGTCAGCAGGATATGATGGAGCGTTATCCTGAGCTCTTCAGATACGTAAATTTTGAGGACAAAATTTTTGTAAGGAGTGTGGATTGTAACACCTAGGAATTTCCTATATCGCACGTATGCCTTGGATTAGACGGTTAGAGTAGTTTAATGTTAAGTGATGATGAAGGGTTGTAGGTAATGCAAGGAGAAGAAAAGAAGTTTGACAATTCAAAACTAAAAAGTGGTTGAAAAGTCAAATTTTCATGAACCAATAAAAAGCTAGTAAATAAATGGAAAAAATAAAATAAATATAAAAGATTAGAAGATGAAGTAGGATGAAGTTTTCAACGTGGAGTGGAGTGAATTAAGGAGGGGTTACTTTTGAATTTAAGAGGATTTGGTGGTAGAATTAAAAAGGGAAAAAATGATGGTTTTATAAAAGTGGAAGGTTAAAGTGTTAAAGGTAAAAGTTGATCTTCTCCTTCATCCTCTCTTCCACTATTCTTCCTTCCCCATTTTGCTGAGTTCTTCCTCTTCTCCACTTCAATTTTAGCAAGGTTGGAGGTTAGTAATTTTATGGGTTTTTAGTTTGATACAATTTAGTGATAGTTTAGAGTGTTTTTATGAGATTTTGGAAGAGTTTGATTAGGGTTTGGAAAACTCTAACCATGGGGTCTGATTTTTTTTGTTTCAAATGGTAGTTTTCTTTCCAAATTTCATGTTTTAGTTGTTGGATGGATTAGTTTAGGTGGTTTTTAGGGAGAAAGTTAAAGATTTGAAGTGATTTAGAGAAAAATCGGTTTTTAGCAAAATGGGCGCCGGTTCTATTTTTGGCATTTCTGTTCTGCCAAGTTATTTAGTTGGTTAAATTGTTTGTTTCAATGGATAGTAGACATGTAGAGGTTTACAGATTGGGGTGGCACGTCAAAATTTATTGAAAAACGAATAAGTTATGGCCGTTTGAAGTTGGATACTAAAACTTGGTGCAAAAATCAGGTTTAGGGTTTAGAATTTTCTTTGGTTTGTATTATTGTTAGTTTTGGTTAGTTTTGATTAGAAATTTTAAGCTATTTACTAATATTTGTTAGGTTGTCGAACGAGTAATTTTACGAGCGAGTAATCTTACGAGACGAAGTGATTAAGCAAGTGCTGAGCTGTCAGGTAAGTAGAAGAATCTTTTTGTTGCCTTCGGGCCTACACCATAGAACGGTAGGGTTTATTGGTTTGTGTTTTGTTTCGTGTTACGTTGTGTTGTTTGGTTTCGTGTTGTGTTGCATATTTTTGATACATGCATTGTGAGTTACAGTACGCTATGCTAGATACGAGGGGTTGCTTTGTTTGGCATTGTGAGTGTGAACGGTAATTAGATAAAAGAATGGCAAAATCTTAAGGTATCACGATCGATGCAGGAAAATTTTAAGGCATCACAATCGATGCAGGCACATCTTAAGGCATCACGATCAATGCGGGCAAATCTTAAGGCATCACGATTGATGCAGGCACATCTTAAGGCATCACGATTGATGCGGGCAAATCTTAAGGCATCACGATTGATGCAGGCACATCTTAAGGCATCACGACTGATGCAGGCAAATCTTATTAGCACAATTGAGCGTTAGAAATTGGATGAGATAGGATTGGTTGCATCGTGTGTTGTTTGCATTCATTATTCCCTACCTGCTAAGCATTAGACTTACGTTTTGTGTTCTGTGGTGTAGGTGACGAGGTATTTACAGGTGAGGTTGATGGGGACGATCAGGCCTAGGAGCAGTCGGAGATCCACGGGACATGTCGGTGCAGGTAATTGTTGGGGCGCCTCGACCAGGGTCTTCGGGATGTGTGGTTTAGGGATTTTGGTATTTTGCACTGTGATTAGCTTTCTAATTATTTTGGGACGATTGTAGATAGTAGTGTTTTACTGAATGGGTGTATATAAATGTTTGGGATTTGAAACTGTTTGATTTTAGGTTTTGGTTTAAAGCATTTCAGTCGTTATGCCGCTCGTTTTGGTTTTAAAACAAATAACGTCGGGTTCACTTTTCTCTATTGTTCGTTAACCATTTGAAGTTGGTTTTTTGAGATTTTTCCGGGGCACGGAGTTGGGAGTGTCGGGAATGTGTGTATAAATTTTCAGGTGATTTAGAGGTGTTTGGCTCGAAGAAAAATGAAAAAAATAGGAAAAAACCGAAATTAGGTGCACAGGGCGCGCTAGCAGGCGCCGAACGTTTGCCACCTACGCGCGCGCAGGGTGACGCGTGGCGCGCTGCTACGCACGCGGCGTCCAGCACACACATTTTTGGTTTTTTTTAAATTTTGTCTATTTCTAAAATGTTTTGACCCGACCTTTTCTGACGTATTTTAAATGTATTTTACGCACGTTTTCCAACATTTTTTGAGGGTTTGAAAAACTCAAAAACAGAGTCAAAATTTTATCAAAAATTATTTTAAACGTCGTTTTAAATACGATTTGGGTTAGCAAAGTAGCGCACCGAGTCGGGGCGGGTTCGGGGACGTTACACTGAAGATTTTTAAAAGGATCAATGAAGATTTTTCTTATCTAGTTTTAAAAAAGTTGTTAGTTTATTTTAAATAAAAGAAAGGGTGTTTCTCGGCTAGAGCATGTTCTAATATGAGAAGGGTATTTGGTAAAGATGTTTTTGTAATTTTTTTTTGTGTTAACCCTAATTTTTAGACTATTTAAGCCTCTTTTAGGGTTTTTTTTGCAGCTGCTTTGGTTGAATAAAACCCCCCTTTTTTCTCAGACTATTTGCATCTTTACAAGAACCACAATCTAATTGGATTGTTGACAATCTGATTGTGTGTTTTTGGATTGCTTGATCTTTGTGAGAGTTGATCAAGTCATCTCTTCCATATTGCATCATTCTCATCTCCTTAACTAAGAGGTGAATTCGAAGCAAGGTTGTAAAAACTCACGAACTATCAAGTTTGGATGCTCCATTTTGTTGAAGGAAGCCGTTGAAGTTGGATTTTTCAGACCATCTTCTATTGTTCTAATCATATTCGTCGTCCAGAAGAATTTGATTACGAAATTTTTAGGGTTTCTTCTACACATAAATCCCTTGGTGCTATCTAAATATTACATGAAGATTTAATCATGTGGTCTACTTTGGCTGTAGTTAAAGTTTCCCCAAAATAAGTTTCATTTGCCATGGATTGATGAGTTATTTGACTAGCTTGGTAGTTCTTGATACTTTTCTAAGATTGATTTGAGGTTCTGGTATCATCAGATGAATGTTCGTGGGAAAGATATCCTCGAGACGACGTTTAGGTCGAGATATGGGCATTTTGAGTTTCTGGTCTTAAGTTTTTTATTAACCACTACCCCAGCTACTTTTATGGACCTTATGAACCGATTTTTCAAACCAGTTTTGAATCGATTTGTTGTGATTTTCACTGATGACATCTTGGTGTATTCAAAGTCTTGAAGTCAACATCAGGAGCATCTTTGGATCGTGTTGCAAATCTAGTTGTTCGCCAAAAGGAGTAAGTGTGACTTCTGGATGTCTAAAGTTAAGTTTTAGGACACGTTGTATCTCGTGTAAAGATTTCAATTGATCTTGCAAATATCGAGACAGTTGTGTTGTACCAGCCTCCAAATAATGTGTTAGAGATTCACAGTTTTCTTGGTCTTGCTAGCTACTCTCGTCTTTTTGTGAATGATTTTTCCTTGATAGCTTCAATGTTGACCAAGTTAACTAGGAGGGGTGTGAAATTTGAATGGGATGATTGTTGTCAGAATGCATTCAAGGAGTTGAAGTCAAGGTTGACGAGTGCTGCAGTTTTGATGTTGCTGAGCATTGAGCAACCTTATGCAGTTTATACTGATGCATCAGGAGTTGGTCTTGGTTTTGTGCTTATGCAACATGATACGTTGGTTGCTTACGCATCCTAACAGTTGAAACCTCATGAGCAAAATTATTCAACTTATAATTTAGAGTTGGCAACCATAATCTTTGCTCTGAAGATTTGAATGAGCTATTTGTACGGTGTGAGCTTTCAGGTTTACTCAGATCATAAAAGTCTAAAATATCTTTTCACTTAGCAGGATTTGAATTTTAGACAACGCAGGTGGGTGATGTATATGAAGGATTATGGTTTCATCCTGGCAAGGTGAATGTTGTGGCTGATACTTTGAGCTAAAATCCTCAAGGATCCTAAGCCCCTCAGGTTTTTCATGGGCGAGAACTTACCAAAATAATATTTTCGTAAAAACCATGCAATGTAGTGTAAAAAGTATAAAACCCCTACCTTGACGTGAACAACTTTTTTTATGCACGGGAGTGACTACCTCAGATACCAACTCAAAATTCATAAACTCAAACAACAATCGAGGCAATAAAAGTTTTCCCAAAATAAAGTTGTGTGATTGATACTTCAAGTTAAGGGTCGACACTTGTTCACTTATGTTTGAACAGAAGTCGACCCTTAAAACTCTCGGGTTTGGTCTATGGTCGACACTTAATCCTAACGTTGACATTTCATACCTTTCTTTTTCCAGAATCATGGTTTTAAGTGTCGACTAGCCATCCGCAACGATCAATACTTGGGCGATTTGCGACAACTAAAATAGTAAAAAATTGCCTCCTGTAGCCGTTTCTCACCACCATTCGTCCAACAAAATTAAATAAACCCTAAATCTACTCAGATAAAACAAAAACAACCTATGGATTCTAGTTTCCAATCTTGAACTTAATTTACATAAAAATCCTAAACTTTAACATATAAAATTAGAGGTCAAAGACTTACTAACTTTCAAAACTCCTTCACGAAAGTTGTTGCAAGATGTCCAACGATCTTTTCTCCTGCCTTGGAACGCAATGATTTCACGATCATTTCCACCACTCTCTCTCTCTCTCTCCTTTGCGGCCGCGTGAAGATTAAAATAGGGAGGAACCCTTCCTTCCTCTTTTAAAAACATTTCATTTAAAAAAATATAATAATTTTATTACTTAATATATAAAATATAATTTAGTATAATCTATACATTAATTAAGTCTTTAATTTTGAACTAAACGAAACCCACACAATTTCTCAATATTTCAGTTTGAGGTAAATTCCCAAATTATCCAATGTTAATCTTCTTCAAATTAACTACACGATAATTTCCTAAATTACTAATTTTAACTAATTGACCGTCAAATTTAACATGGTCGCTAAATGACTAAACGAGTTAACCCAAAATCTGTTTACCATGTTTAACGCAAAAAATTTATACGTGGAAATTTAATTACTATAATTCTCCAATATTTCAGTTTGAGGTAAATTCCCAAATTATCCAATATTAATCTTCTTTAAATTAACTACACGATAATTTCCTAAATTACCGATTTTAACTAATTGACCGTCAAATTTAACGTGGTCGCTAAATGACTAAACGAGTTAACCTAAAATCTGTTTACCATGTTTAACGTAAAAAAATTATTCTTGAAAATTTAATTTATAACGACTCATTTTTCCAGTCAGATATTGTCCGCTCTTGGGATTGGGCCGTAACCCAATATCCTCTCACCACGGATTTGTATGGCGAGGACTTCTCAGTCGGTCACCCAATATGGTATTGCTCTCACTGGAGCATTTTTAACTTCAAAGTTCTTATGGATCCGTTGTCAATTGTGTTCCAAAATACGTCTTACTTTCTAGGTTTCCTTACATATGTTTCATTTCTATATACCTCGCAAGGCGATGTGGGATTGTGATGACTCCCTTTTTGCGACCTGGGATTTGCCTACACTCGGCTTAAGTCTCAAGTTTTGTCCCGCAGTCGTGCTCATACGTACATATTCAGATCATTACAATCACCCCTCCTCGGGGGCCCAACGTCCTCGTTGGCCACATTTTTGGTCGAGTACAGACTCTGATACCATTTATAAAAACTCTTTCCCCAATAAGATATTGTCCGCTTTGGGGATTGGGTCATAGCCCAATATCCTCCCCTCACGAATTTGTATGGCGATGACTTCCTAGTCAGTCACCCAACACAGTACTGCTCTCACCGGAGCACTTTTAACTTCAGAGTTCTTATGGGATCCGTTGCCAATTGTGCTTTAAAACGCGTCTTACTTTCTAAGGAGGGTTTCCTTACATATATTTCATGTCCATATACCTTCCCAAGCAATGTGGGATTGCGACGACCCCTTTTTACGACCCATGGTTTGCCTATACTCTAGTCTGAGATTTTCTTACACTCGGCTTAGGTCTCGAGATTTTCCCGATAGTCATGCTCATACGTACATATTCAGGTCATCACATAATTACTATAAAAATACTTGTTTTCATACATCTTGAATGAAATAATAGTTGGAATACCCATCATGTCGAACCTTCTTTTGAATTGCTGTTGTCACCTTATAAGGTGGCTAGCACTCATAGACACAACATCACATACAACTACACCTTGGTTAGAGCTTATTGACAAACGTACGTTCACTTGTTTGTTCTCCACTACATCACTTTTGTCATTTAGCTACCTAAGCTTTTAAGGACTTGGATAACTAAAAGTTAATAATCTTAACTTGTCTAACATTTTTGAAGATGTCACGTCAACCCATGAACCTCCATCAATAATAAAGGAACAAACTTTGTCTTTCACTTGACATCGGCTATGAAAGATGTTGGTCCTTTGGCAATTATCCTTACGATTTTATATTATCATTACCATTCTAACTTTCATGAGTAGTGGACTCTCTTGTGCATAAAACATTTATTCGTCTTGCCCTTCTTCTTCAACACTTTTTTGTTTCAAGTTGTTCCTCACTCTCACTACTTTATTTGAACCATTTTTTAGGACCATCACTTGTTGGTTTGGACATTGTACAACAATATTCTCAATGTCGAGGCACTTGAAGCATTTTTTGTATCTTGATCTTTGTTTTATGGCATCAAAAGGAAACTTTTCTCCTTGTTCATTACTACCACTCCACTTGTTATTACTTTCTTTATCAAATGCCTTTGATGGAGGTTTGGAATTAGTGGACTTATTGAAGGGTGGTCGGTTGGGAAAAAGGCTTCGAATTCATTCTCTTCTCCGGCATTGTGGCGGAACTTCTCGAAAAAATCTTCTTGGAGGTTGCTATTGCTTTTGGAACTTCATTCTCATTTCTTCCATCTCTAGTGCCTTAGCCACCCCTTTAGTATATAGCACGTCATGGATACCTGCGGTCTTGACTCCTATATAGATGTCCTTCTTCAATCCCTAAACGAACTGATGAACTTTGTTTTCTTCAGTGTCCACCAGATTACTAGCATAGCGGGAGAGTGACTCAAACTTACGGATCTACTCAGCCACTGATCCATACAGTCATAACTGAGCGAACTCCGTCATTTTACTTGTCCTTACATTTCGGTTAAAGTACTTCTCATAAAATACCTTCTTGAATTGTTCCCAAGTCATTTCCATTACAGCTGTGGTGGTCTTTACGGTGTCCCACCAGTCTCCCGCATCCTTTATGAGTTGGAACACGACACAAGTGACTTTCTTGTTTTCCTCCACTTCGGTGTAGTTGAACATATTCTCTATTGCTCGGATCCAGTCCTCAGCATGTGTTGGGTCCGTAGATTGTCCATCAAATATTGGCAGTCAGAGCCGTCGAAATCTCTCTCCACTTGTATCATGTGAAGCATTGGCATTGTTGTTGTTCCCATTACCTTTTGTGACGACCTCGACCTATGCCAGGGCCGCTATGACCTATGCTGTGACGTGCATACATATTACCCTCGCCCGTTCTCATAAAATTTTTTGTTTTTCTTTTCATTTATCATTTTCATTTCCTTTTCATTCATTCATTAATCGTTAGATAACGGACTTGGGCATTAAATCCATATCTATCGACGTTTAGGGTCTAATTTAAAATGTACCCAAAATGACTCGTCTAAGGTCGGGAATCATCAAAAGAGGCTTAGGACATTAAAACATGTCAATTGGCATGCCTGGGGCGCGCCTAGCATTCGGCGTGCGCGTACATCGCGCCACCCTTGTGCACCAACCGCGCGCCTCACCGCGCGCCTACCTGCGCTCTAACGTGTGCCTCACCCGCGCCAAGCATCAGCGCCCAGCGCCAGGGCCCTGCGATGGTCGATCGATTGGGTAAGGGCACCGATCGATCGACGATCACTCTGGAATTTCCAGAACGCGTGCACTGTTGGCCGATCGATTGGCTGAGGGCGCTGATCGATCGACAGCTCCTCTGTATCTCGCCATTTTTCCAGCGACCCTGCCGATCGATCTGTAACACCTAGAAAATTTCAATAACGTGCGTAGCCCTAGTTTAGATTAAGTATGAGAGTTTAAGGTCATTGAAGGATTATGTTATGTATAGAAGTTAGAATGTGATTTTCGAAGAGAAATTAGTGAGATGAAAACCTAGAATTAGGTAGTTAGAGATTTATGGGTTTGAATTACATTAAAGGTGAATAACTTGATACAATAAAGAAAATGTAATTGAATAAATAAAGTGGAAAATTGTGGTTTAAAGTGGGAGTTCACGTTGGAATAAGAGGAAACCTTTTGAAAAGTTAAAATGTAATAAAAATTTAAATAAAGAGAAAGGAGAGAGATGATTTTATAAAATAGAAAGTTAAGAAGCTAAATAAAAGCAAGTGTAGAAAGGTGATAGTTGTTGAAAAGTCAAAAGAACATAACAACCGATAAAAAGCTAGGAATTAAAAGTATGAAAAAGGGTGAAAAGTGGGGTTTTGAAGGTGCCATTCACGTTGCTATTCATGCATCAAAAGTAGATGTGGTTTGAATTACAAATAAGGAAAATTAAGTGGAAAGATTTAAAAGTAAAAAGGTTGTTTTATAAATTAGAAATAAAAAGAAGGAAATAAACACCAAAATCACTTTTCTTCCTCTTTCTTCTCCACGCCATTTTCAGCCCTTAGAAGATTTTCTCTCCTCAATTTTCATCATCTTTCTCAAGGTTTAAGGTGAGCTTTTACTTAGGTTTTTAGTTTGGCATGATTTATTGTTGATTGTGAGTGTTTTTGAGGTGTTTTGATTGATTTTAGTTAGGGTTTGAAAACCCTAGGTGGAGGATTCCGAAAATTACTTTTTCTTGGATGGTTTTCTTCCTCTTTTGTTCATTTAATCCTTAATTATGTTATTTTAGGTTGTTTAGTTGGTTAGATTAAGAATTGGATGAGAGTTACACAAAAACCGGGTTGTGAACACTTGGGGGTCGATTCTGTTTTTGGAGATTCGGGTAGGCCAATGTGTTTGGTTGGTTAATTTAAGTATTTCAATGGATAGTAGACGTGTAGAGGTTTGCGGATTGGGGTGGCACATCAAAATCGATTGAAAAACGAAGGAGTTATGGCCGTTCAAAGTTGGACGTTGTTAAATTGTAATAAAATCGGGTTTTGTGATTTTAGGTTGAGTTGTTGGTTAGTTTCGGTTTTAGAATCCTTTAGACTTTTATGAGTGAATTGCTAAGTTATTTTTCTATAATTTATAGGTTACCGAACGAGTGAATTGACCGATAGAAGTGAGCAAGTGAAAGCCGAGCAATCAGGTAAGTAGTGGTTGTTATCCTTTCGCCTTCGGGCCTACACCATAGAACGGTAGGGTTAATGGTTATTTGTTTTGTTTCGTGTTGTGTTGAGTTATTTGTTTTGCTTTGTGTTGTGTTGAGTTATTTGTTTTGCTTCGTGTTGTGTTGAGTTATTTGCTTTGCTTCGTATTGTGTTGAGTTGTTGTGTGGAGTTGAATATCTTCGAAGCATGCATCATGGTTTATAGCACGCTAGATAAGTATAGTGGCATTGTGTGGCATTGTGAGGGTGAACGATAGTTGGTTAAAGAATAAGGCATCTTTCGATGCAGGCAACTAAGGCATCTTTCGATGCAAGCAAATAAGACATCTTTCGATGCAAGCAACTAAGGCATCTTTCGATGCAAGCAACTAAGGTATCTTACGATGCAGGCAAATAAGGCATCTTTTGATGCAGGCAACTAAGGCATCTTTCGATGCAGGAAACTAAGGCATCTTACGATGCAGGCAAATAAGACATCTTTTGATGCAGGCAACTAAGGCATCTTTTGATGCAGGCAACTAAGACATCCTATGGGTGCAGGCAACTAAGACATCTTTCGATGCAGGCAAATAAGACATCTTTCGATGCACATCCTATGGGTGCAGGCAACTAAGACATCTTTCGATGCAGGCAAATAAGACATCTTTCGATGCAGGCAACTAAGGTATCTTTCGATGCAGGCAAATAAGGCATCTTTCGATGCAGGCAACTAAGACATCTTTCGATGCATGCAACTAAGGCATCTAACGATGTAGACAAATCTTAAGGCATCCTATGGATGCGAGCAAACTTTAAGGCATCAAGATGATGCAGGCAAACTTTATTAGCATAACTGAGTGTTAGAAACTGCATGTGTTAGGGTTACGTGTGAGAGTTGTGGTGCATTGTGCATGTTTATAATTGTTATCCCCTACTTGCTAAGTGTAAGCTTACGTGTGTGTGTGTTTTATGGTGTAGGTGACGACAGGATTACAGGTGAGCTAGGCGAGTGAGCCAGGACTTGGGAGCAGTCGGAGACGCACGGGGCGTGCCGGTGCAGGCAGTTGTCGGGGCGTCTCGACCAGGGTCTTCGGGGACGAGTGGTTGAGTATGGTTAGAGTGTTTTTAGTGTATTTTTGGATTGACGTTATGGTTGGGGTATTTTGAATTGGTGTAAATATTTATGGTTTTGGCACATTGGAGGACTTGAGTTTGATGTTTTATAAATGTGTATTTTCAGATTTTTGGGTTTTGGTAATTATAGGCGTTATGCCGATCGTTTTGGTTTTAAAACAAATTTTTTAAAAATTCTTCTATTTCTACTATGTTTTACAAAAATTATTTTTAAATTACGTGTTAAACACGGGTTGAGTTGGCAAAGTAGCGCACCGAGCCAAGGTGGGTTCGGGGGCGTTACACGATCGTCCCTGTGCGCCAATCGATCGACTGATGCAGGACAGCGTGCAGCCGCGCACCCTGCATGCCCTACCTGTGCGCCCAGCTGATCGATCGGCCATTTTTCTTCCATTTTTCACTTAATACCCATTTCAATATCAATCCTCAAAACATCCTTCAACATTTCCACTAAAATACACATCCATAAATCAAAATCTTTAACCTAAAATCATCAAAACCGACTCAAAACAACATATTCATCTCAAAACTACAAACCCGACTCTAAATCATCCAAAATCCATATCAAAGCATCAAACTCAACCTATTTCATCAATACCTATCATACGCAACTGGAGTTCATCCAAAATCATCAAAATGGTAACCCAATTATATAATCCGTCCACGAAACTATCCAAAACATCAAACACCAATACATCCACTATACAGTTACCAAGCACCCTAAAATGAGTCATCTATACATTTTTCTAGCTAATCACCCATCAGCCCAAAATATATCCCCCCATACATTTGTCAAATCATTTCTACCTAACATACCAAAACCTCAGAATACCTAACCATTTGCTCCCACGGGTCAAAAGTCGCCTCGACTGCTCAGCGCACTCCCACGGGCACCCTTCTTCAATCTGCCTGTGCGTCAAGTGGAGGAACGTCATCCTCACCTTGCTCGAGATCACCTACACCATAAAGACGCCTATGAAATAAATCTCAGTAAATTATACGTAAATGACAATGCATGAACATATGTATGCTATTTTATGAATTAGTCCGTCCATGTCATTTCATTTCGTTTATCAGCCCGTGTCAGTGTATGGTTATCGAGGCAGCGCTCTACAGATGGATAGGGCACATCAAGCGGTTAGATAGCCCACACCACCTGAAGGGAGGAAAACCCGCTCACCACGGAACGCTAGGTCTGAACCTCATCCTCGATAACCCATTCCATGCGTTGTTTACATGATACTTTACTTGCATTTCTTACATTTCCTTTTTCATGAAATCAATGCATAAACTCCTTTTCATGACGTTTTGTAAAACCATGATGCATGAACAAATAAATGCATAACATAAACATAAACAACGTGAATACCATCAAAACATCACGAATACCATCAAAGCCTCACAAAAGCACAACCTATAAAATAACTAAACCTAAGCTACCCATCCAAAACATATAAACATACATTGCACCAATTTTCCTTAACAACCAAAACGAAGTATGGTGTAGGCCTATCGGCCATAATAAGTCACGAGAACTTATCTTGGGTCCTTAGCACACCGAGCTCCGTCTGTGAGCTTTGTTCACCTAGGCAAATTCGCAACATTCTTTATTAAAACCGAGCCTAAACAATCAAACTCCGGAAACTAACGAAACTCCTAGCTAAAGGAAATTTTCTAAAATTCTAATTTACTTCTCTCGGGCATTTTGTCGAGCAATTCGCACTCAAGATTAACCAAGCCTCCATTAATGGAGTTTTCACAAGTTTCCAACCTCAAAATTTGCAACCCAACCGTTAATACTATCTAACTACGTCCAATAATCACAAATACGCCCATTTAAGTAGTAAATACGATAAACCTAACCGTTTCTAACATAATCCATTGATTTTGCAAAACCCTAACGAATAACCTCTCTCAAAACCAAAATCTAACGTCCCAAAACAGTAGAATCTTACCTAGGATACCGCTTGGAGAAGAAAACGCGAAGAAGAATCGATGATCTTAGTGGAAGAACCATCAAAGAATGGAAAAAAATCGCCAAAGAGGGAGAAATGCCTCTGGTGATTTCATGAAGTCCAGAATAGGGGAGGAGAATGGTGATTTTAAATAAATTTTAACATGCAAAATTACTATTTTGCCCTTTTGTTTAATTATTCACTTAGTTCATTATTTAACTATCGATTCGGTTTCTCCAAAATTTTTTATTTCACAAAAAATTCAGATTTATTACTAGAGCTCTAATAAAACTTTCCGTTTGTAAAACGGACTTAATTTACTATATTTACTAAAATACCCTTATATTACGAAAAATATCAAAACTCGTAAAACCGGCGTTACATCTCCAAAAATTCCCTTATTCCTCCAGATACTCTAATTTATTCCTAGGGTTCCAATAAAACTTTACGTTCACAAAACGGACTTAATTTGATATATTTACAAAAATACTATTACATAGCGAAGAATCAAAACCTGTAAAATCGGGTGTTAAACCTTCTCTAGCCATCATCTGTTCCATCATGCGAGATTGGGTACCAACTAATTCTGTCAACTGTCAGATAGCATTGTCCCTTTCGTCAGCTTCTCCATGTCGTCCTCTCACCATTTTGTAAATCCTACATGTAGTTATAAACTGAAACTAAAACTTAAACTTAAACACTTACAGTTGATGAAGCGCTCTCATGTGGCAGATTGTGCAATCCGGTAGTCTACAGAACCGATTTTAAAATCTGAGTGCTCTGATACCAACACTATAACTGTAATACCCGGCTCGTACGGATTTTTAGAATATTATTATTATATTGTTGGATGACATTTTTGCAAATATGTCAAATCAGGTCCGTTTTATTAAAAGAAAGCGTTATTACGATCCTAACGATTAATAGGAATTTTAAGAAATTTTGGGAAATTTTAGGAGTTTTGACGCTATATTCCGAGTGATTAGGTTTCTCGTAACATGAATGACATTTTAGTAAAAATAGTAAACGAGGTCCAAATTTCGAACGGACAGTTTTAATAAATCACAAATAATAAGTTGAACCTATTGGTGAAATAAGGAAATTTCGAGAATCCGAATCCTTGGTCGATTAACTAAACGAAGGACGAAACATATATAAAAACTATGGAAGGGCATTTTAGTAATTTGCCAAATCAAATTATAAAAATAACCTAAATCTTCTTTCTCCTCATTTTCTTCTCTGGCCGCGAGAAACCAGAAGCTTTCTCCCTGCGACCTCCCTCTGCCGTCGACGTTTTCCTCCGTTCCGACCTCCGTTCGTTTCGTTTTCTTCACGCTTTCTCCTTCAATCGACGTTCTAGGTATGAACCTACGATCTTAGAGCTTTTATTTCAATGTTTACAGAGTTTCAAATAATTAGGTTCGTTTAGGGTTTCGATTAAAAACGAGATTTAGGGTTCGAAATTTATAGGTTTGCCGTAATAAAGGATATAAAGGATATCTCACAAAAGAGATTGATTACTGGGGGGAGGTGCTTAACCATATCCTTATACCTGTTTGTTTGTAAAAGGTGTAAGGATATGGTTAAGCGGCTCAAAATAGCTTTCTATGTTCAATGCTGTAGTGTGTTGCTTATGCCCGCCTATGGATAGGCAGGTGTTGAGATCGACACGAATCCTTACCGCATCTGAATCTAAGAGGGAGAATTGGACAATATCCAAGATGGAAGTTCTCATTGATATAAATCAAGACTTGCACTTTGTAGGGTCTTGATTTCCAAGACTTTCTTTTAACGTATGCCCAAGAAATGCTCCTTTTTTCTTAGGGGGCTGTGGGAATGATTATTTAAGAGGGAGGGAATGATTGGAAAAGGTAAGGTAGATGTAGAGAAGGGTATAAGAGAGGCTTGAAAGTGCCTATTCAGCAGCGGCATTCTCCCTTCTCACATTTATTTGTTCATCATGGAATTCTCTCCCAGAGCTGCGGAACTCACGACTCTATTAGAAAGTCGAATTACCAACTTTGACACGTATTTTCAAGTGGATGAGATCGGTCGAGTGGTCTTAGTTGGAGATGGGATTGCACGTGTTTAGGGATTTTCAGGTTTTTAAGGAAAAACTTGTAAATTGTGAATTGAGGTGCCCAGCGTAAATTGCTCGAATAGATAGCTCAATAAATTGGAATAGAACTTTAGGAAGTTTCCTTAGTTAAGGTTTTGTAAATTTGGACGATCGATTGTTTAAACTTGTTTTAACGTCAATATTATGTTTTGCCTCAGACAAACAACGCTCGTGGACGGAGCTTGAGCTGCTTTGGACACGAGGTAAGTTCTCGTGATCTTCTTTGGCCGATTGGCCTACACCGTACGTCGAATGTCGTCTCGAGGAGTTTTGGAGATGCATTTATTTAATTCTACTTGGTTTGGGTAGCTAGGTTTTAGGGGTTTATAGTTTACGCT
Organism: Begonia masoniana; assembly: GCA_022432975.1. Taxonomy (NCBI): domain Eukaryota; kingdom Viridiplantae; phylum Streptophyta; class Magnoliopsida; order Cucurbitales; family Begoniaceae; genus Begonia; species Begonia masoniana. Next base: position 24,414,547 of record CM039505.1, on the reverse strand, counting down.
TTACAGTCTTGATGATACACGTTATTGTTTGTTTACTTTAAGATATTGAATTGTTCACGCATCATTTATTTTAAAGAAAAGCATGAAAATGAACTTCCGCCCAGAGTTTTAAAGATAACGTAAAGCATAGCATTGGCCGAAAGGCTTATTGGTCGAAAGGCGTATTGGCCGAAAGGCGTATTGGCCGAAAGGCGTATTGGTCACGCGAGGTGGGGCTCAGGCACGACTGTATGTGTTGTAAGCGTGCACCCCCCGCCTCTAGCTAGAAAGAGTAGTCCGCCCACTGGATGAGCTCTCTCCGGTTAGAGGGATAGGATCTCGGTCACACCTATTGAGCATTGCATAGTAAAGAAAACATACATGATTAAAGAACTCATTCGCACAGCATGCATTGCATTTACGAGTCTTACTGGGATTTCATCTCATAGTGTATTATATGGTGTAGGTGACCTAGACATCGAGGCAGGTGAGGACGATGTCCTTCCTCCTGAGGCTTGAGTCCAGTTGACGGAGGATGGCTGTGGTGGTGTGCTGGCGCAGTCGAGACTTATCTGACCCGTGGGGACAGTATGTATAGATTTTGAGGGCTTTGGGACATTTTGGGTTGTTGGTAGTATAGACATTATAGAATGCTTGATTCTGGTAGTTGATAGGATTACGTTTTAACACTTTCAAACGTTTTGGAACTGTTTTGGGTGATTTTGAAACAGGTAGGTTTGTTTAGATTTTAAACATATCCATGCAGTTCGGTTTCATGAAAATGTACATGGTTTTAAATACGTTTTGAGTCGGTTTTAGTGATAGTGGAGTGAAATGTAAGTTTAAGTGTTAATGTTGATGAGGTTCAAGAAGTATAGGAATGCGGGTTAATGTAGGAAAAAGTTTAAGTGTTTTGCTCTCTGGAATTCGGATTCCAGAGAGCAACTTGTAAATAGAAATCAAGATGGCGATCAGGCGCTACGAAGGCCGGCAATCGGGCGCCGCGCACACTCTTCCCCCTTCTTTCCGATTTTGCCCTCCCATTTGTTTTAATTGAAATTGGTTTTAATTTAATAGTTTCAATTGTTTTAAATGTTTTAAAAAGTTAGATTTAAATTCCGATTTCGATTCTAGTTTCGATTTCGGTCTAGGTTCCGCCTAGAGTTTATTTTAAGTATTAGGATAAAAAAAAATAGTACGAATAAATTGGGTACAGTGTTAGGGTCGTCACAACTTATGGTATCAGAGCCCCCGGGTTTGAAAAACGGTTCTGTAGACTGCTCGACTGCATTGCCACTGCGCGGACATTCTTCATCAACTGTAAGTATGTTTATAGCTTTGTTTTATTCGATTTCTTAGAGTGTTTGTTTAAACTTTTTATAGGAGTTGTTTATAAAAATGGTGCGTCGAGGAAATGACCGAGACGACCGAGACGATACGATTGATACCCTCAAGGATTTTATTGCCCAGCAGTCTCAGCACATGGAGAGACAGGCTCAGCAGATGGTGAGGCAGTCTCAGCAGCTGGGTACTCTTATAGACCGAGAGGGCACTAGAGCTCGGGAGGCAGCTATTCCGGGTAACCGTGGGATGGAGAGATTTCAGAAGCTCCAGCCCCCTATATTTAGCGGACAGTCCACTGATCCCTCTTCAGCTGAGGAGTGGATTCGCACGATGGAGGACATGCTGCCGTATGCTAGCATTGAGGACGGGGAGAAGGTAGCGTTGGTGACTTACCACCTGGCCTTAGATGCCCAATTTTGGTGGGACACAGTGAAGACGACCACCGATGTTACTATTATGGGCTGGGAGAGGTTCAGGACATTGTTCTATGATAAGTATTTCAGCCATACCGTACGGGAGGCGAAGATGGTTGAATTTATGCAGTTATGGCAAGTTGGTTCGATTGCCGAGTATGTGAGGAAGTTCAAAGCCCTTTCTCGATTCGCGCCACATCAGGTCAGCGTAAATGAGGACAAGGTACGCCGATTCTTACAGGGACTTAGCCAGGAGTTCCAGATGCGCCTTACTATATCTGGGGTACGGAATGGATCCTACGACGATATTGTGGCTAGAGCTCTTGATATTGAGGCTGTTGAGTAGAGTTCTACCAGACGGAGGGAGCCATCTAAGTGCTTCTTCCGAGAGATCCGACCTCAGTCACTAAACCGAGGTTGGCAGCCGAGAGCACAGCCCCAGCAGCAGCAGAGGGGTGTGAAGAGACCTTTTGAGGGAGGTAACGACCGGGGAAAGGGGAAGCAGGTACAGGGCGCTTCTCAGGCACCTGTCTGCCCTAAATGTCAGAAGGAGCACACTGGCCAGTGCAGGATGGGCAAGAATGTATGTTATTGGTGTGGAGAGCCAGGCCATTTTGCTAAAGACTGCCCGAAGCGGGGTCGAGATCGGTCGGGCAGTGATCAAAGGAGAGTTATGCCCAGGATCTTCGCTTTTATTGAGCTTGGTGATGTTGATAACGAGGATCAGCCTGTCGTGATAGCAGGTACTATATTGGTTACTGGCGTTCCTGTATTTTCTTTATTAGACACGGGGGCTACGCATCCTTTTGTGTCCACCGCTTGTGTGTCTAGATTGAGGCTTGCGCCTGAGTTAGCAGAATGCGAGTATAGTGTGATGCTACCTTCAGGAGAGCGTATGCAGTCAGGTCGTGTAGTCTAGGGTAATATTATTTCGATTGGGGATCGTACCCTCTATGCTCCCCTTATTGTTATGGGCATCGAGCACTATGATCTTATCTTAGGGATGGACTGGCTATCGCAGCATTTCGCCACCATCGATTGTCGATCCGGGATTGTGACCTTCTGACCCCCGGGTAAAGCCGAGTTTTCTTATCAGGCGATAAGCAGATTGAGTAGCTCGCCTATTTCTTATTCCATGAAGGTCAACGAGCAGTTTAAAGGTGCGTGCTCTATTTATTTGGCCTCTGTATTTGATTGTCAGTTGCTCAGCGGAGAAAAGCCGAGCGACATTCCTATTGTCAGAGAGTTCTCTGGGATCTTTCTTGATGATCTTCCCGGGTTACCACCAGACCGGGAGATCGAGTTCACTATTGATGTCTACCCAAACTCCGCGCTGAGGTTTAAAAACCCGTATCGATTGGCACCAGCTGAGTTGAGAGAGCTGAGAACTCAGCTTGATGAGTTGTTAGAGAAGGGATTTATTCGACCCAGTGTATCGCCTTGGGGTGTGCCCGTTCTGTTTGTCAAGAAGAAAGACGGGACCCTCAGGATGTGCATTGATTACATGGAGTTGAACAAATTGACGGTGAAGAATAAGTATCCACTGCCTCGGATTGATGATTTATTTGATCAGCTGCAGGGTGGCCGAGTATTTTCGAGGATTGATCTACGCTCGGGTTACAATCAGCTGAAGGTCCGGAAGAATGATATACCGAAGACGGCATTCCGAACGAGGTATGGGCATTATGAGTTTCTTGTCATGTCTTTTGGACTTACTAATGCCCCTGCAGCGTTTATGGATTTGATGAACCGTGTCTTCAAGAAGTATCTGAACAAGTTCGCGGTGGTTTTCATCGACGACATTCTGATATACTCTAAGACGAAGGAAGAACACGAGGAGCATCTGAGGATTGTTCTGAGGACCCTATGTCAGCACCAGTTGTATCCGAAGTTCTCCAAATGTGAATTTTGGTTGGATCAGATCAGTTTTCTTGGCCATGTCATATCGCAGGATGGAGTTTCCGTGGATCCGAGCAAAATTCAGGCGGTCAGGGATTGGCCACAGCCGAAGAACGTACGAGAGGTGCGCGGATTTCTCGGGTTGGCTGGCTATTATCGGAAGTTCATAGAGGGATTTTCGACAGGTGAAAGCAGAGCACCAGAGACCGGCCGGAACGTTATTGCCACTGCCGATTCCGGAGTTGAAGTGGGAGCTGATCTCCATGGATTTCATTGTGGGGCTCCCGAGGAAGACGAAGGGCCATGACGGCATATGGGTTATTGTGGACCGATTGACAAAGTCGGCCCACTTCTTATCTGTGAAGATGACATCTTCTATGGATCAACTCCCAGAGCTCTATGTACAGGAGATTGTGAGATTGCACGGAGTGCCGGTTTCTATTGTCTCAGATCGAGATCCGAGGTTCACGTCGAAGTTCTGGAAGAGTCTGCACAAAGCTATGGGGACTCAGCTTAATTTCAGCACAGCATTTTATCCTCAGACTGATGGTCAGACAGAGAGGACGAATCAGATTTTAGAGGATATGCTTAGAGCATGTGTGCTGGAGTTTCAGGGATCGTGGAGCAGGTATTTGCCACTGATCGAGTTCTCCTATAACAATAGCTTCCAGGCTACCATTGGCATGGCTCCGTATAAAGCCTTATATGGTCGAAAGTGTAGATCTCCACTATATTGGGACGAGGTTGGTGAGGCCAGCATCGTTGGTCCGGAGATTCTACAACAAACGGCAGAGAAGATTGCCATTATCCGACAGCGTATTGAGGTAGCTCAGAGCAGACAGAAGAGCTATGCTGACACTAGACGGAGAGAGCTAGAGTTCGAAGAAGGTGATGAAGTTTATATTAAAGTATCTCCGTTCAAAGGCGTTGCGAGATTTGGAAGGAGGGGTAAGTTGAACCCTCGGTATGTGGGGCCCTTTCCTATTCTGAAGAGGATCGGGAAGATGGCGTACAGATTGCAGCTTCCAGCTTCTATGGAGGGTATTCATGACGTATTTATCGTGTCCATGCTTCGGAAGTGTTTGCGTGATCCATCACATGCCGTGGAGGCAATAGACATCGAGGTACAGCCTACCTTGACCTATGAGGAGAAGCCGGTACGCATTCTGGAGTCTTCTATCAAAGTATTGCGCAACAAGGAGATTCCACTGGTTAAAGTTTTATGGCGGAACCACGAGGTGGAAGAAGCTACATGGGAGAGACAGCAGGATATGATGATTAAATATCCTGAGTTATTTGTATAGTTAAATTTTGTGGACAAAATTCTAAATAAGGTGGGTAGAATGTAATACCCGGCTCGTACGGATTTTTAGAATATTATTATTATATTGTTAGATGACATTTTTGCAAATATGTCAAATCAGGTCCGTTTTACGAAAAGAAAGCGTCATTACGATCCTAACGATTAATAGAAATTTTAAGGAATTTTGGGGAATTTTAGGAGTTTTGACGCTATATTCCGAGTGATTAGGTTTCTCGTAACATGAATGACGTTTTAGTAAAAATAGTAAACGAGGTCCAAATTTCGAACGGACAGTTTTAATAAATCACAAATAATAAGTTGAACCTATTGGTGAAATAAGGAAATTTCGAGAATCCGAATCCTTAGTCGATTAACGAAACGAAAGACGAAACATATATAAAAACTATGGAAGGGCATTTTAGTAATTTGCCAAATCAAATTATAAAAATAACCTAAATCTTCTTTCTCCTCATTTTCTTCTCTGGCCGCGAGAAACCAGAAGCTTTCTCCCTGCGACCTCCCTCTGCCGTCGACGTTTTCCTCCGTTCCGACCTCCGTTCGTTTCATTTTCTTCACGCTTTCTCCTTCAATCGACGTTCTAGGTATGAACCTACGATCTTAGAGCTTTTATTTCAATGTTTACGGAGTTTCAAATAATTAGGTTCGTTTAGGGTTTCGATTAAAAACGAGATTTAGGGTTCGAAATTTATAGGTTTGCCGTAATAAAGGATATAAAGGATATATTGAACGTTATTGGACAAATTTAAACCGATTTGTGAAAAAGTTAAAAATTAGGGATTTTCGAGTTTTTAAGGAAAAACTCGTAAATTGTGAATTGAGGTACCGAGCGTAAATTGCTCGAATAGATAGCTCAATAAATTGGAATAGAACTTTAGGAAGTTTCCTTAGTTAAGGTTTTGTAAATTTGGACGATCGATTGTTTAAACTCGTTTTAACGTCGATATTATGTTTTGCCTCAGACAAACAATGCTCGTGGACGGAGCTTGAGCTACTTTGGACACGAGGTAAGTTCTCGTGATCTTCTTTGGTCGATTGGCCTACACCGTACGTCGAATGTCGTCTCGAGGAGTTTTGGAGATGCGTTTGTTTAATTGTACTTGGTTTGGGTAGCTAGGTTTTAGGGGTTTATAGTTTACGCTTTACAGTCTTGAAGGTACACGTTATTGTTTGTTTACTTTAAGATATTGAACTGTTCACGCATCACTTATTTTAAAGAAAAGCATGAAAATGAACTTCCGCACAGAGTTTTAAAGATAACGTAAAGCATAGCATTGGCCGAAAGGCTTATTGGCCGAAAGGCGTATTGGTCACGCGAGGTGGGGCTCAGGCACGGCTGTACGTGTTGTAAGCGTGCACCTCCGCCTCTAGCTGGAAAGAGTAGTCCGCCCGCTGGATGAGCTCTCTCCGGTTAGAGGGATAGAATTTCGGTGACACCTATTGAGCATTGCATAGTAAAGAAAACATACGTGATTAAAGAACTCATTCGCACAGCATGCATTGCATTTACGAGTCTTACTGGGATTTCATCTCATAGTGTATTGTATGGTGTAGGTGACCTAGACATCGAGGCAGGTGAAGACGATGTCCCTCCTCCTGAGGCTTGAGTCCAGTTGACAGAGGATGGCTGTGATGGTGTGCTGGCTCAGTCGAAGCTTATTTGACCCGTGGGGACAGTATGTATAGATTTTGAGGGCTTTGGGACATTTTGGGCTGTTGGTAGTATAGAAATTATAGAATGCTTGATTCTGGTAGTTGATACGATTACGTTTTAACACTTTCAAACGTTTTGGAACTGTTTTGGGTGATTTTGAAACAGGTAGGTTTGTTTAGATTTTAAACATATCCATGCAGTTCGGTTTCATGAAAATGTACATGGTTTTACATACGTTTTGACTCGGTTTTAGTGATAGTGGAGTGAAATGTAAGTTTAAGTGTTAATGTTGATGAGGTTCAGGAAGTATAGGAATGTGGGTTAATGTAGGAAAAAGTTTAAGTGTTTTGCTCTCTGGAATTCGGATTCCAGAGAGCAACTTGTAAATAGAAATCAAGATGGCGATCGGGCGCTGCGAAGGCCGGCGATCGGGCGCCGCGCACACTCTTCCCCCCTCTTTCCGATTTTGCCCTCCCATTTGTTTTAATTGAAATTGGTTTTAATTTAATAGTTTTAATTGTTTTAAATGTTTTAAAAAGTTAGATTTAAATTCCGATTTCGATTCTGGTTTCGATTTCGGTCTAGGTTCCGCCTAGAGTTTATTTTAAGTATTAGGATAAAAAAAATAGTACGGATAAATTGGGTACAGTGTTAGGGTCATCACAATAACGCCCTCGCAGGCCGCCACAATACTTGACATAACTTACATGAACTTAGACACATTTTTGGAGGTAAAATTTTTTCGACTTTTCCTTGCAACTTTAAAATGGTTTTTGAACTTTCGAATCTCATTAAACATAATTGGAAGCATGCTTAAAACGTATTTAAAAGAACTCGTTTAGAGTCGTAAGGAAGCATCATAAAAATCAAAACAAGAAAACAAAGTACCCACATCACATGTGGTGCGGTACGCCCTGCGCGCGTAATTCGCCCGCACCACGCAGCCCGCGCCGCGCGTACTTCAGTCGTCGCGTGCACCTATCCCCGTGCACCGCACCAGCTTGCTCCTGCTTTCCCATTCTTTTCTTTCACCTTTTCTTCATTCTCATACCTAATACACTTCGTACTTTCCTCAACCCACTTCCAACCATTTTGAACCACTCCAAATCATAACATTATTCATCACTTCCAAGCACCTAAATCATCATATACATCATCTAACCACCATCAACATGAAAACCTTTCAATCGAATTAAAAAAAACTGAAGTACATAGTGGAAATTACGAAAACAAAACGCATTGATGTATCTAAAACTGAACATATCCATATGGATGAAATAGACTCCCAAACTGTTTCAGTATTTTCTAAATCTCAAAAACTATCTATACATCCTATTAGAAAGACTACAAAACAAGTACTTCAAACAGTAAAACATCACACACGGGTCAAAATGTTGCATGACTGCCACGAGCTCGTTCCTCCAACTGTACCTATTCATCAACTTGAGGCTCAAAGTCCTCATATGTACGATCAGTACCTACATCACAAAGTTTAACTAATGAGCCTAATGCTTAGTAAGAGTATATCGATGCTATAAAATGCTCGTGCTATGAATGATCATTTTCAAAACATGTACATACTTTACATTTCATTTAATTGCAGTGACATTGTGGTTAAAGGAGAGGAGTATGCTCAGTAAACATGTCATGTGTCCCTCCAGCCCAGGTCAGCCCCATGATCCGCGAAGTTTTAACCCCCCCGGCCCACCCAGCGGTAAGGATATGCAGGGCTTACGGTGGACAATGTCGTATGTCATTCATCATCTCACAACTTAACCGAAACATTACATAACATGACATGTTCTTATCTTTCTTATGTAAAACATATGTATAAAACATTTTTCATGATTTCTTGAAAACGTGGTGCATGAACATATAGTGTGCATATAACATAACATAACATGTAGACATATCCTCAAGACATTTCAATAAAACAACGATACTTAACATAAAACATATTCTAATAACTTAACTACCCATCAGTATACCCCTTAAAGCATATAAAACCTAGTACCTTTATGATGTAGGCCTTAAGGGCCGAAAACATGCAACATAATCTTACCTCAAGTCCTTAGCAATAAACTTGAAAATTTGATCACTTTTTCTTTTTGCTGCAACCACCTAAAACACAATTCCATAACATTAAAATTTGGCAACCAATCCTACATTCACCAAACAATGCTTGTAAATCCAAATCAACCAAGAATGTCATTCAAATCCAATACAAGAACTCCAATTCAATTTACTTAACATCAAACAAATCAAATTCAAGCAGCATCAACTAACCACTTTTCAAAAACTCAAGCCAAAACCAATAGTTTTTCTCGGAATAATCCTAACATTTTGGTTTAAATTGTAAGATTCATAACTTAATCAATTCTTACTCAAATCAATTGATTCAAAAGCCAAAATCTTTCTTAGCATGTCTAGTTTATCATAGCATCAACCGTTTCTCAAAAGAAAATCGAAATCAAAATAGAAAAACCAAAAACCAAACTGCCCACTAAAATTTCCAAGTTTTGCCCAAAAATTTCAAAAATTCATAACTTAATCAATTCTTATCCGATTTCAACGATTTAACAGCCAATTAAACCTTAAGATGTCTAGTTTATCATAGAACCATCTATTTATAAAAAAAAGATCGAAATTAAGGATAGAAATTCAAAAATCGTGGACTGCCCTGTTTAGCCGATTTAAACCTAGTTTCCAATCAATGCTTCAAACATGCATTTCTATCCATCTACTCCATCATTGATCATTAGATAATCTTAAATCAAGATGAAACATCAATTTAAAAGAAGAAAATCCAGCACCTATTCTGAATTTTTGGATTTCAGAACCCATGAGAAAAACTTGCACAAAACCTCTTATTAGTCATCCTTTAACATATAATAACCCTTAAACCAACTTATCCTTACCTTAATTTCCTATTGAAGGATGTTTGCTTGAGAGAAAATGAAAAAAAATGGAGGAAGAGAGTGGCTGTGAAAAAAAATGAAAAAAAAATTGTACATATTATTTTAGTGACAAATACATAGTACAGAAAATTCGGGTGTTACATTCTTGAAGCAAAATTACTCTAGTTGATGCAGCTATACTGAAATCAAATGCATTTTTGTATAACCTTCCTGTGTTGTGATCGACTGGTTGAGTGTACAAACTAATGTTGGTCTCTTTAACATTGTACGTAGAGTTAGAGTAGAGAGAGAAAGTAGTATTTTCGTCGTCGTAGTACGAGAAAAGAAGACCCTCTTAACCCGATGTATAAAATTTGTGACAAGTGCGGAATGGATAAATCTCCTTGAAAGAGTAAAGGAGCTACCTAAGAAAAATACACCCAAATTATCAATATTTTTTATTAGAATAAAGTCTTAAAAAACTCATTCAAGAAGCATATTGAAGATCGACTGATTTTTCGATCTGGAAATATGAAATGCTTCGGCTGTGTAGGGATGAACTGAGAAAACTGGATAAATTTGTTGTTGATGAGTTCACCGACCGCAAGAGGTCTGCCGTTTTCTCAATCTCCAGCTGCAACTTTGAGTAGAAAGTGATGAGTTTAACTCAACATGTTACTAAATAAGGGTGTGCAAAACCGAACCAGAACCGATGAACCGAACTGGAACAGGTGAAATCAGTTCGGTTTGGATCGATTTTGTGCCCCTAGAAACCGAACTTCGGTTTGGTATTGTAGGAACCGACTTTTTAGGTTCGGTTATTGGTTTGGATCGGTCAAAACTGATAAAAACCGAACCAAACCATTCCTAAACTGAAAAGGGGAAGGCCAATCCATGGCCGCTGAGCCTAATACACTATTAGCATCCTCTCTCTCTCTAGTAAATGCTTGAATGCAACAAATTCCTAACCACTCTCCAGCTGTAACGACCCCCAGAGGATCGTCACATAATTCGTATCTTTCTTAATCATTTAACCCTTATTACTCACACATGATTCATTATTAGCAGTGTATTTCTTTTTTTTTGAAACATAGTTTAACTCAAGATGTCATATGCGATTCGCTAAGCCTCAATCGGCAAAGGAAAACATTACATATCTGCCGGCGGGCAGTACAATGTGTATCGGCTAGTGAAGGAAAAACTTTAAGTTATAGACTGCATCTACCGATAGAAGGATGAACCACATCTACCGGTCACTAGACGACAAAACCGTGTTTATACCATCCGGTGGAGAAGCTCTCTACATCATCCGATGAAATAAGGGTACATCATCCGGTGGTCATGTGCATCTCACGTGAATAATTAAAACATGACCCGGTCACTAAACGACAAATAACATCCTCATCATCCGGTGACTTATTACACTACATCTGTCAATCACTAGACGACAAAATAACATTCTCATCGTCCGATGGCTTAAACACTCTACATCTGCCGATCGCTGGACGACAAAACGGCACTTTCATCATCTGATGGCTTAAACACTCTACATCTGCCGATCGCTAGACGACAAAATAACACTTTCATCATCCGATGGCTTAAACACTCTACATCTGCCGATCGCTAGACGACAAAATAACACTTTCATCATCCGATGGCTTAAACATTCTACATCTGCCGATCGCTAGACGACAAAATAACACTTTTATCATCCGATGGCTTAAACACTCTACATCTGCCGATGACGTCAGCCGGATGATTGCCTCATCCAGCTTCTATCATACGGCAGTAAAACACTATAATCATCAAACATCTTCATTCGATAGAACATATCACAACTCACCCGATTCCTAACTTAGTAACCATAAACCTCAAAGAGTAAAAAAAATCATAAACTCATCTAAAATACGCATAGCGGAAGACTCAAACAAAACAAACCATTCATTAATCCTTAAAATCGTATTCAAACTCTAAAGACAAGCTTTTCAAATCCAAATCTCATTGTTATAAGAATTTCTGTTTTATTTAGTCATCTATTTATCGTAAACTTTTCTAACTTACTATGAGCATAACCAGGGAGTTTAATCGCCTATCCAGCCTTCACTGTCACACTGAGCATCTTCCAGCAACCAAGCTTAGTCATTCTCATTAACCTTGAGTTCCTCACCTGAAAACTCGTCACCTACATCATAAGGTTTAAACTATAAGCCTAATGCTTAGTAAGGAATGCAACACTAACATGGATGCATGAATGTATAGTTTGGGAAAATCACATGCTCATAAATCTTTTTCTTGTTCATATCTTTGCTTGAAATCATCATTCATAGTCATAGATCATATTCAACATTCATAGTCATTGGTCATATTCATCATTCATAGTCATTGATCATATTCATCATTCATAGTCATTGATCATATTCATCATTCATAGTCGTTGATCATATTCATCATTCATATAAGTTGTGTGGATTAAGAGAGGATTTGTGCCGGTAAAGGGGATTCGACAGTGAGTTTGATCTTGTTCCCTACTGCGGGTCGTATTCATATGTCCCTCTTTGGACTGTGACATACGCCGAACCGCCCCCAACCCTCACTTAGTCCACGTTGCATAAATCTTATATATATACATATATACATACATATTCTGTTCATGTAAAACATGCATTAAAACATTTTCTTATGCTTGAGAATCATTCATGATGCATGAACATGAGAACTTTTAGCCCATCAGACTATGACAAGGATCATACCAGAGCAGACAACTTCATATTCACTAGCAGGTCATCAAATAGTATAACTCGCAACATTCATCAATCCTTCAAGTGCAGACAAGCTCATTATCATAAGGTAAACATTAGACATCTAAAACAACCTAGTACTCCCACGATGTAGGTGTAACACCCGAGTTAACGGCCAGGTGATTTTCTTAACTGTATTAACGGTCATAAATATTTAATCTTCGTAGTTTAGGATTTATGCCAAGCTTAATTAATTACATGTGGATCTAAACTAGGTTGAGTGGCAAAGTTGTAATAATGGAGAATTGAGGCCTGTATTTAAAGAAAAAGGAAAGGATTCAAACCTCATTTAAACCACTGTAGCCGACATCCCCAACTTCCGGCGATTTCTTCTCTCCCAAGCCCCGCTCACTGCTATCAATGTTTTCCTCGCCGACGACCGGTTTCTAGCCGCATTCCTCTGCGAATCCGCACCTGAGGTATGAAATGGACAATGTAGTTATCTGTTAGTGTTTGGAGCTCTGTTTTCAGCTCGGCATTTGAACTCGGATTTTTATCAATGGCCAAGTAGTATTAGAACATTTTAGAATCTGAGGGTAGTAATGTCAACCCGAATCGATTCTGGACATTTTAAGTAACCAACTCAGATTTAATCGATAGTAGAACCTGTTTGTTTTATTTTGGATTTCAGATTCTGCACAGTATATCAAACTAAGGATTCGGGGATGACTTTAGCTAATAGATCCTAGGATGATTTATGAGTAGAGTTTTAGGATTTTGATTTAACTACTGTAATGCACATGTTTTAGGTGAAGAAGTTGAAGAGAAGAGGTTCAGATTGCTAAGGAGACCAGGTAAGTGAATGTATAGGTTTCTCGGTCATTAGGACCCTACATCAGAGGATACTAAGAAGAATGTTATGTGATGATTTGAAACTCCCTTATGCTGATGTCTAGTGTTCTTGATGACGTTTCCCATATGCTGATGTCTAGTGTTCTTGATGACGTTTAGTTTGAAAGTAATATTTCATGATGGATAATACTCTGCTCTGTAGCTTGATGTTTTGAGAGTTTCCATGTTCATGCATCATGAAAGTTTTATGCATATGAAAATGTTTTATAAGCATGTTTTCTCATGAACAAGACAAGATGATAAAATCCCTGCAACGTGGGTGAGTGAGGGTTGGGGGCGGTTCGGCGTATGTCACAGTCCAAAGAAAGACATGTGTATACGACCTGCAGTAGGGACCATGATCAAAATCACTGTCGAACCCCCTTTACCGGCACAAATCCTCTCTCTTTCCACACAACTTAAATGATGATTATGAACAATGATTATGAACAGTGAACACGAATGATGAATATGAATCATGATTATGAACAAGAAAAGACTTATGACCATGTTTTTCTCTGAATTATGCATTCATGCACTCATGTTAGTGTTGCGTTCCTTACTAAGCATTAGGCTTATAGTTGAACCTTATGATGTAGGTGAAGAGACTACAGGTGAAGATACTAATTTCAAAGAGGATATCTAAAGCTGGTTGCTGGAGGATACTCAAAGTGACAGTGCGGGACTGGAAAGGCGATTATGACCCCTGGTTATTGCTCCCTTATGTCAGTAAGAAGATAAGAACTGGAATTATGTAGGATAGTGTTAGTATTGTCTGAGTTAACTTTTGAGTCTGGGATTTGATATGTGGATATGTTCCCTTTTAAAGGATTTATGTCATGCAAGTCTTCCGCTATTTATACTCTGAATGAATTTGTTATACCAGTATGAGCCTTTCTCAGCTAAGTTGTGTTATGTGAAAGTTGGATGAATCTTTTAGGTAGGAGTTTTCTGCCGGAAGATGTGTTTTTCTTCTATCAGTAGAAGTAAGTATATTTTGTCGTCTAGCGATTGGCAGATGTAGCGTGTTAGCCATCGGATGATGAAAGTGATATTTTGTCTTCTAGCGATCGACAGATGTAGAGTGTTAGCCATCGGATGATGAAAGTGCTATTTTGTCGTCTAGCGATCGGCAGATGTGGAGTGTTTAGCCATCGGATGATGAAAGTATAGTTTTGTCGTCTAGCGATCGGCAGATGTGGAGTGTTTAGTGATCGGATGATATAGAGCTTGTAAGCTATCGTAAGATGTCTTAGATGAACACGTGAATTTCACATGTCTATCGGTAGATGTTTTAATTGGTCACACGAGATGCACGTGATCGTCGGTCGATGCGAGTATTTGCATCTGCCGATAGGTGTTTAAATGAGTCATGTGGGGTGCACGTGCCATCCGGAAGATGCAATGTCTATCGGTTGATGCATGTAGACCCATGCAACTTCTACGTCGATTGGAAGCATGTACGAGGGACTAACTTTCCATCCATTAAGTTGAAGTCTTTAAGCCTGTTAGGTATACTGTTATTAAAGAAAAAAAAAGGGAAGGGGAAAAGAGTTCAAATATGAGTTAAAGTTTTATGAAAAGTCAAGAATGTCGTGGCGATCCTTCCCGGGTCGTTACAATTATGTTATCAGAGCAAAACCGGGTTCTAAAATCGATTCTGCAGACTGCCTTCCAGCACTGACTGTCACATGAACACACTCCAATAACTGTAAGTATTTATGATTTCAGTTTATGTCATTAAGTTGAGATATATCTGTAATGATTTGTCTAGGAATCCCAAAATGGTTAGAGGTCAGCAGAGAGTGACCAATGAGGATAGCAATGCTATTGCTCAGTTGACAGAGTTGGGCATGCGCCAATCTCACCAGATAGAACGACTGATGACTGCTAGAGAGGAACAAGGCAACTCCAGTACTAATGCAACTCATGATCATGGGGGTGAACGTTTCCACTGGCTTCAACCCCCGGTGTTTAATGGACATGTTTCAGATCCTATCTGCTCTGAGGAGTGGATTCGAAAGATAGAAGACATGTTTAAGTATGCAAAGGTTGAGGAAGGGGATACGGTCACCTATGCTGTCTTTCATTTGGAGTTAAGTGCAAGGCATTGGTGGGACTCGATCCAGAACACCGCTAGTGCCGAAGCTATGACCTGGGAGATCTTCAAGATTGCTTTCTTTAACAAATACTTCAATAGGACTGTTCGGGCCAACAAGAAGAAAGAGTTCATGAATCTGCGACAAACTGGCTTTGTGACGGATTACATATGCAAGTTTGATGCTTTGTCCCGATTTGCTCCCCGAATGATTGAGGATGACGAGGGCAAGATTTACCAATTTGTCCAAGGACTGAAGCCGAGTCTGTACATGAAGGTGAAGACTGCTGGGATACACAATGTACCTTATGGTGAAGTGACGGCTAAGGCCTTGGAGCTGGAAGAGGCGGAAATGACAGCTTATGCACAGCGTGAGCAGCCAAGAAAACTCACAAAGGATACTCAGCCGCCACCACGTCAGAACAAAGGTTGGCAGCCGCAACAAAACAGGGGACCAAAACAACAACAACAAGGAATAAAGAGACCCCTCAACCAGAATGATGACCAAGGAAAAGGGAAGAGGCCTCTGGCACCCTTATGCCCCACCTGTCAGAAGAACCACCCCGGCGAATGCAAGTTGCGTTCTGGCCGCTGTTTCAGATGTGATAAGGTTGGACATATAGTCAGAGACTGCCCCATGCCGCCAGATCCGAACCGTGCAAGAGTAGCACCAAGAGTCTATGCAATGATGGAGGATGAGGAAGCCGTGCAGCATACAGTGATAACAGGTACCATTACGATCTGTGGTTTTGCTGCTTACACACTTATAGATACAGGAGCCACGCACTCATTTATATCAACCTTGTTTGTGTGCCAACACAACTTAGAACTTTTGCCAGCCGAAAGGCCATATGATGTTATGTTACCATCAGGGAAGTCCCTACATTCTGAACAGATTGTTAAAGGTGATGTTGTGTCCTTAGGAAGTAAGAGACTATATGAAGAACTGATTGTAATTGACATGAAAGGATACGAGGTGATATTAGGAATGGATTGGTTATTTAGGCATTATGCCACAATAAGTTGTAGATCTGGGATGGTGGATTTTCGACCCCCAAATGGTGATCATTATTCCTTCCAAGCTATTCCTAAGATAAGCAAAATACCGATTATATCCTCATTAGAAATTTACCGGTTACTGAAAAATGGTTGTGAGAGTTACTTAGCTAGCATAATGGATGTTCGAGTGAAGAATAAGATAGAGTTACAAGATATCCCCATAGTCAGAGAATTCCCTAAGGCATTCTTGGATGATTTGCCAGGATTACCACCTGATAGAGAAATAGAGTTTGTAATTGATACATATCCCGAGGCATTGCCTGTATCTAAGAATCTTTACCGGATGGCACCGGTTGAGTTAAAGGAGTTAAAAGTCCAACTACAGGAATTAGTAGACAAAGAATTTATACGCCCTAGTAGTTCCCCTTGGGGTGCACCTGTCTTATTTGTCAAGAAGAAAGATGGTTCCCTTAGAATGTGCATAGACTATAGGGAGCTAAATAAGTTGACAATCAAGAATAAGTACCCCTTACCCCGAATTGATGATTTATTTGACCCATTGCAAGGAGCAAAGGTGTTTTCAAAAATAGATTTACGTTCAGGTTATTACCAACTGAAAGTTAAGGAAGGAGATATACCAAAGACAGCCTTCAGAACCCGTTATGGACACTACGAATTCTTGGTCATGTCATTTGGACTACCAATGCACCTGCAGCCTTTATGGACTTAATGAATCGTGTGTTTCGAGAGTATTTGGACAAATTTGTAATTGTGTTCATAGATGATATCCTGATATACTCACGGACAGAAGCTGACCATGCAGAGCATTTAAGAATAGTTTTGACAACATTGAAGGAGCACCAGCTTTATGCCAAATTGTCCAAGTGTGAATTTTGGTTGGACAAGGTTAATTTTCTTGGCCATGTAGTGTCTGCTAATGGCATATCAGTGGACCCGACCAAAATTCAGGCAGTAAAGGATTGGCCACAACCAAAGAATGCCAGTGAAGTCCGCAGTTTCCTTGGATTAGCAGGCTATTACAGAAAGTTCATCAAAGGATTTTCTATGATAGCTAAGCCCCTGACGAATTTGACAAAGAAGGACAATAAATATTCTTGGACCGAAGCTTGTGAGAATAGCTTCCAGACATTGAAGGTGAAGTTAACAACAGATCCGGTTTTGACCCTTCCAACCGAAGAAGGAAAGTTTAGCGTATTTTGTGATGCATCTAAAGTTGGTTTAGGTTGTGTTCTGATGCAAGAAGGCAAGGTTGTAGCATATGCTTCTAGGCAGTTAAAGAGTTACGAACAGAACTACCCCACCCATGATTTAGAATTAGTCGCTGTCGTTTTTGCTTTGAAGATGTGGAGGCACTACTTATATGGACAGCAGTGTGAGGTGTTTTCTGACCATAAAAGTCTGAAGTATCTCTTTACACAAAAGGAATTGAACATGAGGCAGAGGCGTTGGTTGGAATTTGTTAAGGATTACGACTTTGAGATCAAGTATCATCCGGGTAAAGCTAACTCTGTAGCTGACGCATTGAGCAGGATGTCAACAACTATGCAACCCGTTGTATCAACTATGTCTATACCTTTGAGGAAAGAGATTCAGAAATTGGAGTTGGAGATAGTTCCAGAGTTATCAACCTTACTGGCCGATTTGACCATTCAACCAACGGTTTTAGAAAAGATCAAAGAGGCACAACAGAAGGACTCTGAGGAGGATAACAGCATGATGAATAAGGTGAAAGACACCACCTCCGAGTTTAGTCTTTCCAAGGATGGGATTCTGAGGTTTAGAAATAGATGGTATGTCCCCAATGACGAAGGATTACGTAAGCTAATCTTGGCTGAGGCGCATTCGTCTTCCTTTTCTGTGCATCCTGGAAGCACCAAGATGTACCGAGACCTGAAGTTACTCTATTGGTGGCCAAACTTAAAGAGAGATGTTGCTAAGTATGTCGAGTCATGTTTGGTTTGCCAACAAGTTAAAGCTGAGCACCAACGTCAAGAAGGTACCCTTCAGCCTTTACCTATTCCCGAATGGAAGTGGGAACACATAGCTATGGATTTCGTTGTAGGATTACCTAAGACAACTAAAGGACATGATAGCATTTGGGTTGTGATTGATAGATTGACAAAATCAGCCTATTTCTTACCTGTAAGGACAACCTACTCGATGGACCAACTAGCTTATCTTTATGTGCAAGAAATTATTAGGTTGCATGGAATCCCTGCATCTATTGTATCCGATCGTGACCCCAGGTTTACCTCCCGGTTTTGGAAAAGTTTACAAGACGCATTAGGAACAAAGTTAACCTTAAGTACTGCCTTCCACCCATAGACAGATGGTCAATCTGAAAGGACTATCCAGATACTTGAGGACATGCTGAGGGCGTGTGTACTAGATTTCCAGTCATCCTGCAGTAGGTATTTACCCCTGGTCGAGTTCTCCTACAACAACAGCTACCAGTCCACCATTGGCATGGCACCTTATGAGGCACTGTATGGCAGGAAGTGTAGGTCACCTCTGTATTGGGATGAGGTTGGTGAAGTAAAACTCTTAGGTCCCGAGATGTTGCAGCAGATGTCAGACCAGATTGCCAATATTAAAAGGAGAATGATTACTGCACAAGCCGACAGAAAAGTTATGCAGACCAAAGGAAGAGAGATCTTGAATTTTCTGTTAGTGATGAAGTTTTCCTAAAGGTTTCACCATTTAAAGGAGTACTAAGATTTGGTAGAAAGGGAAAGCTTAATCCACGATTTATTGGATCATTCCCTGTTTTGGCTAGAGTCGGTAGTACAGCTTACAGACTGCAGTTGCCTCCATCATTGGATAAAGTTCATAATGTCTTTCACGTGTCAATGTTAAGGAAATGCATACGAGATCCGACGCAAGTTGTTGAGTCAATGGATATTGAGATTGAACCATCATTAATGTATGAAGAGAGACCAGTGCAGATATTGGAATCCGCAGTTAAGGCTCTGAGGAATAAAGAGATTCCATTGGTCAAAGTTTTATGGAAGAATCATGGCATTGAAGAAGCCACTTGGGAGCGACGACAGGACATGTTGGACAAGTATCCTGAGTTGTTTGTTTGATCAATTTTCGGGGACGAAAATTTTGTTTAAGGAGGGGTGGATGTAACACCCGAGTTAACGGCCAGGTGATTTTCTTAACTGTATTAACGGTCATAAATATTTAATCTTCGTAGTTTAGGATTTATGCCAAGCTTAATTAATTATATGTAGATCTAAACTAGGTTGAGTGGCAAAGTTGTAATAATGGAGGATTGAGGCCTGTATTTAATGAAAAAGGAAAGGATTCAAACCTCATTTAAACCACTGTAGCCGACATCCCCAACTTCCGGAGATTTCTTCTCTCCCAAGCCCCGCTCACTGCTATCAGTGTTTTCCTCGCCGACGACCGGTTTCTAGCCGCATTCCTCTGTGAATCCGCACCCGAGGCATGAAATGGACAATGTAGTTATCTGTTAGTGTTTGGAGCTCTGTTTTCAGCTCGGCATTTGAACTCGGATTTTTATCAATGGCTGAGTAGTATTAGAACATTTTAAAATTCGAGGGTAGTAATGTCAACCCGAATCGATTCTGGACATTTTAAGTAACCAACTTAGATTTAATCGATAGTAGAACCTGTTTGTTTTATTTTGGATTTCAGATTCTGCACAGTATATCAAACAGTATATGAATCATGATTATGAATGATGATTATGAACAAGAAAAGACTTATGACCATGTTTTTCTCTGAATTATGCATTCATGCACTCATGTTAGTGTTGCGTTCCTTACTAAGCATTAGGCTTATAGTTGAACCTTATGGTGTAGGTGAAGAGACTACAGGTGAAGATACTAATTTCAAAGAGGATATCTAAAGCTGGTTGCTGGAGGATACTCAAAGTGACAGTGCGGGACTGGAAAGGCGATTATGACCCCTGGTTATTGCTCCCTTATGTCAGTAAGAAGATAAGACCTGGAATTATGTAGGATAGTGTTAGTATTGTCTGAGTTAACTTTTGAGTCTGGGATTTGATATGTGGATATGTTCCCTTTTAAAGGATTTATGTCATGCAAGTCTTCCGCTATTTATACTCTGAATGAATTTGTTATACCAGTATGAGCCTTTCTCAGCTAAGTTGTGTTATGTGAAAGTTGGATGAATCTTTTAGGTAGGAGTTTTCTGCCGGAAGATGTGTTTTTCTTTTATCGGTAGAAGTAAGTATATTTTGTCGTCTAGCGATAGGCAGATGTAGAGTGTTAGCCATCGGATGATGAAAGTGCTATTTTGTCGTCTAGCGATCGACAGATGTAGAGTGTTAGCCATCGGATGATGAAAGTGCTATTTTGTCGTCTAGCGATCGGCAGATGTGGAGTGTTTAGCCATCGGATGATGAAAGTATAGTTTTGTCGTCTAGCGATCAGCAGATGTGGAGTGTTTAGTGATCGGATGATATAGAGCTTGTAAGCTATCGGAAGATGTCTTAGATGAACACGTGAATTTCACATGTCTATCGGTAGATGTTTTAATTGGTCACACGAGATGCACGTGATCGTCGGTCGATGCGAGTATTTGCATCTGCCGATAGGTGTTTAAATGAGTCATGTGGGGTGCACGTGCCATCCGGAAGATGCAATGTCTATCGGTTGATGCATGCAGACCCATGCAACTTCTACGTCGATTGGAAGCATGTACGAGGGACTAACTTTCCATCCATTAAGTTGAAGTCTTTAAGCCTGTTAGGTATACTGTTATTAATTAAAAAAAAAAGGAAGGGGAAAAGAGTTCAGATATGAGTTAAAGTTTTATGAAAAGTCAAGAATGTCGTGGCGATCCTTCCCGGGTCGTTACAGTAGGGCTCTATTAGCCGGAAATCTTAATACATCCACTTACCTGGTCTTCTTAGCACTTGAGCTCATTTCTCTTTAAACTTCTTCACCTAAAACATTTACATTGCAGTAGTTAAAACAAAAATCCTAATAGTTCTAATCTCAAGTTATCCTAAGATTTAATAGCTAAAGTCATTCCCACTCTCAGATTTCAAATGTCCTTATTATTAGTCGGCCATTAGAAGATACAAAACTCCAATGCCGAGTAGAAAACAGGGCTAACAAACTAACAGATAGCTGCGTTGTCTATTGCATACCTCGAGCACAGAGTAGTCGAGTGGTGGCAGAGAAACCGATCGTCGAAGAGAGTATGCTGAAGCAGAGAGCAAGAGCTTAGGAGAGAAGAAATCGCCGAAAATGAAGGTGTCGGCTACAGTGGTTCAAGTGAGGTTTAAAACATTTCTTTTTTCTTTATATATTGGTCATCACCCTCCATTATTACAACTTTGCAACTCAACCTAGTTTAAATCCACATAAAATAAATTATTCTTGGTATAAAACTCTAAACCGTGAAGATTGAATATTTATGACCGTTAATACAGTTAGGAAGTCACCTGGCTGAAGTTGTCGGGTGTTACATCCACCCCTCCTTAAACAAAATTTTCGTCCCCAAAAATTGATCAAACAAATAACTCTGGATACTTGTCTAACATGTCCTGTCGTCGCTCCCAAGTGGCTTCTTCAATGCCATGATTCTTCTATAAGACTTTGACCAACGTAATCTCTTTATTCCTCAGAGTCTTATCTGCGGATTCCAATATCTGCACTGGCTTCTCTTCATACGTTAGTATCGGCTCAATCTCAAAATCCACTGGTTTAACAACTTGTGTAGGGTCCCGTATACATTTTCTTAACATTGACACATGGAAAACATTATGAACTTTATCCAATGATGGAGGCAACTGCAGTCTGTAAGCTGTACTACCGATTCTAGCCAAAACAGGGAATGGTCCAATAAATCGTGGATTAAGCTTTCCCCTCCTGCCAAATCTTAGTACTCCTTTGAACGGTGAAACCTTCAAGAAAACTTCATCACCAATAGCAAATTCAAGATCTCTCCTCCTTTGGTCTGCATAACTTTTCTGTCGGCTTTGTGCAGTAATCATTCTCCTTTTAATAGTGGCAATCTTGTCTGACATCTGCTGCAACATCTCGGGACCTAGGAGTTTTGCTTCCCCAACTTCATCCCAATACAGAGGTGATCTACATTTCCTACCATACAACGCCTCATAAGGTGCCATTCCGATGGTGGACTGATAACTGTTGTTGTAAGAGAACTCAACCAAAGGTCGGTATCGACTCCAAGATGTCTGGAACTCTAGCACACAAGCCCTCAACATATCCTTAAGTATATGGATAGTCCTTTCTGATTGACCATCTGTCTGCGGGTGGAAAGCAGTGCTGAAAGACAACTTTGTACCTAATGTGCCTTGTAAGCTTTGCCAAAACCTTGAGGTGAATCTAGGGTCACGATCTGAGACAATAGATGCAGGGATCCCATGTAACCTAATAACTTCTCGTACATAAAGATCAGCAAGCTGGTCCATCGAGTAAGTTGTCCTTACTGGTAAGAAATGGGCTGATTTCGTCAGTCTATCAATCACAACCCAAATACTATCATGTCCCTTAGTTGTCTTAGGTAATCCTACGACGAAATCCATAGCTATGTGTTCCCACTTCCACTCGGGAATAGGTAGAGGCTGAAGGGTACCTCCTGGACGTTGGTGCTCGGCTTTAACTTGTTGGCAAACCAAACATGACTCTACATGCTTAGCAACATCTCTCTTTAAGTTTGGCCACCAATAGAGTAACTTCAGGTCTCAATACATCTTGGTGCTTCCAGGATGCACAGAAAAGGGAGACGAATGCGCCTCAGCCAAGATTAGCTTACGTAATCCTTCATCATTAGGGACATACCATCTATTTCTAAACCTCAGAATCTCATCCTTGGAAAGACTAAACTCGGAGGTGGTGTCCTTCACCTTGTTCACCATACTGTTATTCTCCTCAGAGTCCTTCTGTTGTGCCTCTTTGATCTTTTCCAAAACCGTTGGTTGAATGGTCAAATCGGCAAGTAAGGTTGATAACTCCGGAACTATCTCCAATTCAAACTTCTGAACTTTTGTCCTCAAAGGTATAGACATGGTTGACACGACGGATTGCATAGTTGTTGACATCCTGCTCAATGCGTCAGTTACAGAGTTAGCCTTGCCCGGGTGATACCTGATCTCAAAGTCGTAATCCTTAACAAATTCCAACCAACGCCTCTGCCTCATGTTCAATTCCTTTTGTGTAAAGAGGTACTTCAGACTTTTATGGTCAGAAAACACTTCACAATGCTGTCCATATAAGTAGTGTCTCCATATCTTCAAAGTAAAAACAATAGCGGCTAATTCTAAATCATGGGTGGGATAGTTCTGTTCATAACTATTTAATTGTCTAAAGGCATACGCAACAACCTTGCCTTCTTGCATCAAAACACAGCCCAAACCAACTTTTGATGCATCACAAAATACGCTAAAATTTCCTTCTTCGGTTGGAACGGTCAATACCGGGGCTGTTGTTAACTTCACCTTCAATGTCTGGAAGCTATCCTCACAAGCTTCAGTCTAAGAATACTTGTTGTCCTTCCTTGTCAAATTCGACAGGG
The DNA here is from genome assembly GCA_022432975.1 of Begonia masoniana. NCBI lineage: Eukaryota > Viridiplantae > Streptophyta > Magnoliopsida > Cucurbitales > Begoniaceae > Begonia > Begonia masoniana. The sequence continues at coordinate 24,390,754 of CM039505.1, read as the reverse complement.
GCTTAGCTATCATAGAAAATCCTTTGATGAACTTTCTGTAATAGCCTGCCAATCCAAGGAAACTGCGGACTTCACTGGCATTCTTTGGTTGTGGCCAATCCTTTACTGCCTGAATTTTGGTCGGGTCCACTGATATGCCATTAGCAAAAACTACATGACCAAGAAAATTAACCTTGTCCAACCAAAATTCACACTTGGACAATTTGGCATAGAGCTGGTGCTCCTTTAATGTCGTCAAAACTACTCTTAAATGCTCTACATGATCAGCTTCAGTCCGTGAGTATATCAGGATATCATCTATGAACACAATTAAAAATTGTCCAAATACTCACGAAACACTCGATTCATTAAGTCCATAAATGCTGCAGGTGCATTGGTCAGTCCAAATGACATGACCAAGAATTCGTAGTGTCCATAACGGGTCCTGAAGGCTGTCTTTGGTATATCTCCTTCCTTAACCTTCAATTGGTAATAACCCGAACGTAAATCTATTTTTGAAAACACCTTTGCTCCTTGCAATTGGTCAAACAAATCATCAATCCGAGGTAGGGGTACTTATTCTTGATTGTCAACTTATTTAGCTCCCTATAGTCTATGCACATTCTAAGGGAACCATCTTTCTTCTTGACAAATAAGACAGGTGCACCCCAAGGGGAACTGCTAGGGCGTATAAATCCTTTGTCTACTAATTCCTATAATTGGACCTTTAACTCCTTCAGCTCAACAGGTGCCATCCGATAAGGATTCTTAGATACGGGTAAGGCCTCAGGGTACGTATCTATTACAAACTCTATTTCTCTATCCGGTGGTAATCCTGGCAAATCATCTTAGAACGCCTCAGGGAACTCTCTGACTATGGGGATATCTTGTAACTCTATCTTATTCTTCACCCGAACATCCATTATGCTAGCTAAGTAATTCTCACAACCATTTTTCAGTAACCGGTAAATTTCTAGTGAGGATATAATCGGTATTTTGCTTATCTTAGGAATAGCTTGGAAGGAATAATGATCACCATTTGGGGGTCGAAAATCAACCATCCCAGATCTACAACTTATTGTGGCATAATGCCTAAATAACCAATCCATTCCTAATATCACCTCGTATCCTTTCATGTCAATTACAATCAGTTCTACATATAGTTTCTTACTTCCTAAGGACACAACATCACCTTTAACAATCTGTTCAGAATGTAGGGACTTCCCTGATGGTAACATAACATCATATGGCCTTTCGGCTGGTAAAAGTTCTAAGTTGTGTTGGTATACAAACAAAGTTGATATAAACGAGTGGGTGGCTCCCGTATCTATAAGTGTGTAAGCAGCAAAACCGCAGATCATAATGGTACCTGTTATGACCGTATGCTGCACGGCTTCCTCATCCTCCACCATTGCATAGACTCTAGGTGCTACCCATGCACGGTTTGGATCTGGCGGCATGGGGCAGTCTCTGACTATATGTCTAACCTTATCACATCTGAAACAGCGGCCATAACGCAACTTGCATTCGCCGGAGTGGTTCTTCTAACAGGTGGGGCATAAGGGTGCCAGAGGCCTCTTCCCTTTTCCTTGGTCATCATTCTGGTTGAGGGGTCTCTTTATACCTTGTTGTTGTTGCTGTGGTCCCCTGTTCTATTGCGGCTGCCATCCTTTGTTCTGACGTGGTGGCGGCTGAGCGTCCTTCGTGAATTTTCTTGGCTGCTCACGCTGTGCGTATGCTGTCATTTCCGCCTCTTCTAGCTCCAAGGCCTTAGCCGTCACTTCACCATAAGGTACATTGTGTATCCCAGAAGTCTTTACTTTCATATACAAACTCAGCTTCAGTCCTTGAACAAATTGGTAAATCTTGTCCTCGTCATCCTCAATCATACAGGGAGCAAACCGTGATAAGGCATCAAATTTGCATATGTAATCCGTCACAGAGCTAGTTTGTCCCAGATTCATGAACTCCAAGGATCATACCAGAGCAGACAACTTCATATTCACTAGCAGGTCATCAAATAGTATAACTCGCAACATTCATCAATCCTTCAAGTGCAGACAAGCTCATTATCATAAGATAAACATTAGACATCTAAAACAACCTAGTACTCCCACGATGTAGGGCTCTATTAGCCAGAAATCTTAATACATCCACTTACCTGGTCTTCTTAGCACTTGAGCTCCTTTCTCTTTAAACTTCTTCACCTAAAACATTTACATTGCAGTAGTTAAAACAAAAATCCTAATAGTTCTAATCTCAAGTTATCTTAAGATTTAATATCTAAAGTCATTCTCATTCTCAGATTTCAAATGTCCTTATTATTAGTCGGCCATTGGAAGATCCAAAACTCCAATGCCGAGTAGAAAACAGGGCTAACAAACTAACAGATAGCTACGTTGTCTATTGCATACCTCGAGCACAGAGTAGTCGAGTGGTGGCAGAGAAACCGATCGTCGAAGAGAGTATGCTGAAGCAGAGAGCAAGAGCTTGAGAGAGAAGAAATCGCCGAAAAGGAAGGTGTCGGCTACAGTGGTTCAAGTGAGGTTTAAAACATTTCCTTTTTCTTTATATATTGGTCATCACCCTCCATTATTACAACTTTGTCACTCAACCTAGTTTAAATCCACATAAAATAAATTATTCTTGGTATAAAACTCTAAACCGTGAAGATTAAATATTTATGACCGTTAATACAGTTAGGAAGTCACCTGGCTGAAGTTGTCGGGTGTTACACCAGCCACCAGCCACCAAACCATTTGCCAAAACTCTTAACACCGATTTCCTTTGGATCCAGACCAGAGCCACCTAGCTTCTCTCCTCTGCCATGGCCAACTTTCGATTTCTCAGCTTCTTCTCTGCTGTCATCTTCCTCACAATGCCTTCTTTTTCCCAGCCCACTGACCTCTTCTATTATGGATTCTCCAACACAAGAGCAAATCTAACCTTAATCGGTATAGCAGAGATTGAGGGCAATGGTATTTTGAAGCTCACTAACGAGACTAGTAGATTACTAGGTCGAGCTTTTTATGCTTCCCCTTTTCAGTTTAAGAACTCTACAGATGGTAAAGTTTTCTCTTTTTCTTCCTCGTTTGCTTTCGAAATAATTCCTGAGTACTCGAGGTTCGACGGCCATGGATTGTTTCTCTATCGAGGAACTATGATAAACTTCTTCGAATCAGGTTATAAATTTTATATTTTTTAAATTTTATGAAAATAGGTTGTAGAACCGAAACTGAACCGGAATCGGAACCGAAACTTTTGGTTCGTTCCGGTTTGATTTCGATCAGTTAAAAGACCGATTTTGGTTCGGTAAATCTGAAACCGAAAGTGATCGGTTCAGTTCGGTTCCTCCCCGAAACTGAACCAAAACCGATTTTTCACACCCCTATTGCTAAATACTCATAATGTTATGATACCAATAGGAGATCTATCAGATCCCGATTTTCCCCAAAATGGGGCCCCAATGGGCTGGGTAGGATTTCCGAAGTGGGAATGGAATTCTATTTCACTTGCATGGATCTGTTTATATTTAAGGAATTTAATATTTCAACTTGTTATCCTAAATTAAGATTTCTTCATATAAATATCACAATCTTTTCATCATTTAATAGAAGCATTATCTAAAACAAGATCCATATCATTCCTCGAAATATATTACACAGTGAAATATTTTACATGACTATTCAAAGTACATAGAAGCAATTACAAAGTTAGGCCACCACACGTGACCTTTCAAAAAGAGTTTATACATAACAAAAACTAAACCTGATCCCAACTTAAATAGAAAGTCATCTACCTCGATGGTTTTTGCCTATACCTTTTTATCGTCTTTAGTTTGCCTTTGCTTTACCGTCTCAGTGAACGTTCTCGTTATCTGAAAAATATACATATTTCACATAATGAGCTTTTACCCCAGTAAATAAGTCTAGCAGTTAGAATAACTAACTCAGACTCTGTCACACTCTCTAGGACCGTTCTCCGTCCTTCACCTAACAATGATTCTTTTTTAAATCAATTTAAATCAAGTTATACTTTGAAATCTATGCAATTGCTATAAAATATATGCATGCTCAAATTCAAACCCTTTAAAAGCATTTCCATCATCATCTGAAGTCATTTCAACGAATAAATAAATCCAATGCAATTATAAACAAGTTTGCATGATTTTAAAACTGTCTTTTCAATCAAATTTCCAAAGCATCCTTTTAACATTCAATTGTAAATGTCAAAATGCATCACGCTCTAAACCTGTAACGACCCCAAATTTATCCTTGTACTATTCCTAAAAAAATTCCATGAAATTTAAACTTTTATTCTGTAATTTAATCATGCATACATAAGGGGTTCAACCCCAATCAGCAGAAGACTACTCACGTGTGGAAAATCTCATATTAAATTAAGCCTGGGTATAACAGTGATAAAATAATAAAACAGAGGCTTCGGTCAACGTCTATAACAAGTCGTCTTGGGTTTCTTAAATTTAAACAGTGGAGGAGGATATTTCTCTCTATCGGGTTTGGACGATAAAAACCTTAGGAGGCGTAACACTTTGGACGTGGACGACAAAGCCTAAGAAGGCGTAACACTTTGGACGTGGACAACAAAAACAGAAAGAGGCGTGGACGACTGAAAATTGTAGGCAGTGTGGACGACTGAAAAATGTAGGCAGTGTGGACGACTGAAAACTGTAGTCAGTGTGGACGACTGAAACAGAAGACAGAATACTTTGGACGTGGACGATGACTTTCCTACAGAAACACTTAACTGAACTTTATCGTCCACAGACTTACTTAGACTTTTCGTCCACGGACGACTTGAATTTATCGTCCCCAGTCCACGTGACTTCATTGTCCATGGCTACATAAACTCTTCGTTTACAGATTAACGTCCATAAACTTACTTAAACTTAACGTCCACGGACCACATGATTTTATCGTCCATAGTCCACCTGACTTCATTGTCCACGGACTTTGGATGATGACTTTCTTTCAAAAACACATAACTAAACTTTATCGTACACAGACTTTGAACGATGACTTTCTTACAGGATACTTAACTAAACTTAAGAATCCCGACTCTAAACCATGCATTACCTGATTGATCGCCCCTTCCTGGCGATCGATCGGCTAGCTCTCTGGATTTTTTCCAGAAAGCTGCCTTCTTAATCTTTTCCCTGTATCTACACATCATTTATCCCGAACTTCCAGAAACATTAAAAACATCAATATCAATTGTCATTTCATCAACGTTAGTATTTACACTATCCAGACACCAAGCATCCTAAAATGGGTTTCTATGCAATTCGTTTCATATCATCACCCATCAGCCCATTTAAACCTATAACCCTCAAAATACATAACCTATGCTCCCACGGGTCAAATTCGCACCGACTGCACAGCGCACTCCCATGGCATTCTTCTTCAATCAACTCATTCCTCGGGTGGAAAAGTCGCATTCTCACCTTGCTCAAGATTACCTACACCATAAACACATTCTATGAACTAAAAGACTCAGTAAGCTTCGTAAATGAGACATGCATGCTGTGCTTATGCAATTCATAAAAATCATACTGTTCTTTCGTGCATTTAGTTCTTTCATATACTTTCATTACATATGAGAGGGGTAGGCAACATCTGCCCCACCTGAAGCAGACAACCTTTGTTCTACTTCAAGCAGGGAATGCCAACTTTTAACCCCCGTTGACAACCTTTGCCCCACTTGTAACAAACAACCTTTGTTCTGTCCCAAGCGGGGAATGCCAACCTCAAGTAGACAACCTCTGCCCCACCTGAAGCAGACAACCTTTGTTCCACTTCAAGTACGGAATGCCAAACTCGAGCACCGGTTGACAACCTTTGCCCCACTTGAAATAGACAACCTTTGCCCCACTTGAAACAGACAACCTTTGTTCTGTTCCAAGTAGGGAATGCCAACCTCTAGCCCCATAGTGCCATTTACATACATTACTTTAGTTCGTTCTTTCTTACATGAAAACGTATGCATAAATCTTTTTTCCATGCTTTTTCATTTTAAACATGATGCATGAACATGTATGATACATTAAACGTAAAGAAAGCATAAAACAGTACATGAAACTTAGAAAAACATTCTAGCATCACAATTATCCTAAACTACCCATCCAACCTACACTAAAGCAATAAAATCTCCAAGTCCTCAATCAACAACAAATCTTATGGTGTAGGCCAATCGGCCAAGCAAGTCACGAAGACTTACCTGATGTCCTTAGCAAACCGAGTGTTGTCTGTGTGCTTTGTTTACCTAAGTCAATTCACAACACTTGGTATTAAAACCGAGCTTAATCAATCAAACTTTGAACTAAACAAAAACCCATTAATTCTACTTAACTATTCTCCATAACCATTAATATCTTCATTTCAACTGTATCTACTGTGAACCTAACCATTTTTAATACACCCGACCAAACCTCGACCAAACCTCAACCAAACCCTAGCTGTTTAAATCCGTGACAACTGGCAACTTACATCCGAAAACTATAGAACCTTACCTAGGATCGTGTTTTTAGGAAGAACACGCCAAGGGTCGACGGAGCTTGGAGGAGGAATCGGCCGAATCGTGAAGAATGGAGGAGAGGCGATAAAAATTGCCAAAAAGCTCCCGGGAGCTTTTCTTTCGTGAAAGCAGAGGGAAATGAGGGAGAGAGAGAAATACTTAGGTTTTTATTAACATTTTAACACTTAGATTACCATATTGCCCTTTATTACATTTTTCAATTAATCCTCCTCTTATTTCACTAATTTTTCTATCGTTTAAATCAATCCATCGATTATTATTAATAGAACAAGGGGTACCGAAGTTTTGGGTGTTACAAAACCGATCATATACGACCATCACACACCCCTGCAAGTTCCTGAGCTTTCTCCGGTAGGGCTGTAGACCCTTCTTTCATTGCTCCCTCTTGAGGTTTATGGATTTTCAACCTAAGAAGGATATTTAGTTAATCTCCTACTCAGTTTCATAGTCATAATCATCACACACGAAGAGGCAAGTCCATTTATTGGGTTCTTATGTTACCAAAATTGCTAACTTCCTCCTTTCTAAAATGCATGTTTTAAAACGTTTATAAAACCAATGCTATATACTTTTAAAACAACGCAACTCACCCATGCAATTGATATTTAAAATCAATATGTCTAATTTAACGTAAAACATCATTTTTAAAATTCTATGTTTTAACATTTCAATGATATCGAAAACATTCATATTCAATTTGAATTAAAAACGATATCCATTTCAACACTTCAATCCATCCAATCCCAATGAATCACAATAATTTCTAAATCTAACCAAAACCAAGGCAATAATTAAATCTATCTCCACCTAATAATGCAATAAAGCATAATTTAATCATTCTAACTGATAAATTTACTTACCTAACATCTGTTCCTCCACTTTCTACAAAATTTCCACCAAATTTATCAATTTTTACACCAAACTTTTCACCTTACCAAGTTGAACAACTTTCTCTAAAAGATGAATTCCAAAATCCCTAATTTTCTCCTCTTTTTTTTCTCTTCTCCTTTATTCTCCTTTTCTCTTTGGTTTTTCCCACGTAAAGTGGCTCTTCTTCAGCCACCTTACCCCTTTCAAAAAAGGTTTTAAGGGTAAAATTACCCTTAAACCAAACTTATCCAATAAAATGACCTTTTTATCTTCCACTTCAAGATTAATTACTAAAATATCATGCTTAATTAACCTTTAATCATACTTCGTTTTAATCTAACTCAGTTAGATTAGTTTTGAACTAATCTATTTTTAATTAATCATAATTAGTAATTTTCTTTTATTATATATATTTTTATTTTTAACCGGGGGCGATCGATCGTGGGGTGATCGATTGCGGGTGTAACACCCGGTTCTTTATGGGATTTTTGTAATTATATATATATGATGGTATTTTTGTAAATATGTCAGATTAAGTCCGTTTTACGAAAGGAAAGCGTTATTATAATCTTAATAATTAATAAGGATTTTAGGAAAATTTTGGGAATTTTAGGAGTTGTAACGCTAAATTATGATAATTACGTTTCTCGTAATATAAAGGACGTTTTAGTAAAAAATAGTAAACGAGGTCCGATTTTGGAACGGACAGTTTTAATAAAGTCCTGATAATAAGTTGGAGTTATTGGTGAAATAAGGAAATTTAGAGAAAACGAACCGTTAGTTAGTTAAAGAAACAAATGACGAAACAAATAGAAAATCAAAGGAAGGGCAAAATGGTAATTTGCCAAAACAATTTTTATTAAAAATCACACTTCTATCTTTTCTCCCTCATTTTCTCTCTGCCTGCGTGAACCAGAAGCCTTCTTTCCCCTACGACTTCATCTCTCCCTCACGGCATTCTCCTCTCCAACGACCAACGCTTCTCCGATCAATCATCGTCCTTCACATTTTCTCTTCCAAACCCAACCCTCGGTATGATTCTATGGTTTTCGGAAGGTTACTTCGATTTCTAGAGTTTAAACGATTAGGGTTCGTTTAGAGTTTTTGTTTAAAACGTGATTTAGGGTTTGAAATCGATAGGTTGACTTTATTTATGAATATAATGAACGTATTGGTGGTTATTGGACGAAGTTAGTAGAATTATTGATGAATATTAGAGTTTTGGTTGGATTTGAAAACTTAGAAACTCCATTAATGGAGGTTTTGGTGAGTTGAGCGTGAAATGCTCGACGAAATGCCTCAATGAAGTATTTTAGAGTTCTAAGAAATTTCTTTAGTTAAGGTTTCATTAATTTGGACGTTTAATGGTTTAAACGCGTTTTAACGACGATTGTTGTGGAATTTCCTTAGGTGAACAACGCTCGTGGACGGAGCTAGAATTTCAATGGACGCGAGGTAAGTTCTCGTGACTTACTATGGCCGATTGGCCTACACCGTATGTCGAAGTCGTTTCGAGGAACATTGGTGATTTGTTTGTTTAAATGTTTTGGTTGGGTAGTTAGGATTAGTTCTTTTATAGAATATGCTTTTATTGTCTCGATAGTATGTATGATGTATGTTTACTTTAAGCACATAATCGTTCATGCATCATGGTTTTCAAATAAGCATAGAAAATGAATTTCCGCATTATGTTTTCATGAAAAGAGATGTGGTCCGAAAGGGGGCTATCGATCTATTGTGAATGTAACACCCGGTAATTTTGCCATGTAAATATTCATTGAATTATTAGACGGAATTAATGGGAATGTCTATACAATGTATGTTTTATGAGTTTACCGATGGTTTCAATTGAATGTGGGTGATTCGTAAAACCGATTTAAGGAACTAAATAGTAATTTAGTTAAAAACCAATGGAAGGGCAAAATAGGGAGCCAATTAAGGTTGGTGGGGGATGGCCTATGGTTGCTTGACACTTGGCAACTTGTTGAAGAAGCCATGTTCTTCTTCTCTTCCCTCCTACGTGAAACCATCATTTCTCCTCTGCTTCTTTCCACTCCCCTCTGTTTTCTCTCTTCCAGATGACAAACGCCCTTCGAAGCTCCTTCGATCTCCCCAGTTTTCTTCTGTTTCTCTGCCTAAGGTAAACATCTGTCAAAGTTAACGAGTTTGAATAAGTTAAAATGTGAGTTTTGTTGGAAGTTTGAGGTTATGATAATTTGGAGTGAACTCACTGTTTTTACATGAAAACACATTGGTTTGTTTTCTAAAGATTTGAATGGAGTTTGAAGCTTATTCTACTAAGTTATTAGTTAGCATTTGCAACTTGTTAATTTCCCTTTTCGTACACGTCATAGGTTCGTGCATCACTGTGGTTTCACGTGCAAAGCTTGTTGCTTTTCGAATAACAGGTAAGTTCATGTGTGTAGATCGGCCCTTAAGGCCCTACAACATGGAGATACTAGGTTTTACTTCTTTACTTTTCTGCCGTTTAATCCTGTTGTCTGTTGTTTTAAGTTGAAGCACTGTAAATGTCCATGCATACACATTTTTCCCGAAAGCTCATGCAAAATGTTTTCTGCACACGTTTTGAAGCTAAGAAAGATAAAAATCTGAATGTAATGTATTGGTTAAGTGTGGGACGGGGACTGGCCTACTGTTCTGTTCCGTTCTGTTATGTGCCTGATAGTGCATTTGTCAGTTCCCCTATAAGCCCCACTTATACCCCTCTGCCAGTGAAACGTAACTTAATGTACTGTCACTGTATTCTGAAAGTTCATGCATAGCATATACATCACTGCATTTTATTCATGTTCTTACTGAGTTTTAGACTCATAGATGAACTCCCTGTTGTAGGTACGGATCCCGTGGATGAGGACTTTGTGCCTCAGTCCGACGAATAAGTGGCTGGTGGCTCGAGCTTTCAGGGGTGGTTGTGGCAGCCAGACATGCTTCTGACCCGAGGGAGGAAAGTTTTCAAAGTAAAGTTTATTGTCTGAAAACTCTGTTGGGATTTTATAACGTATAGGTTTTGGTTTTAAGTTTTTAAACCTCTGTAATTAATAGTTGTATATATGTTTTGAAATATTCTGGAACTGTTTGAGTTCTTCCTTTTTAGGTTGTGCATGGATGGTCTCGAATTTTAGAGCTATCCATGTAGTTTGTTTTTCTTGAATCTCTGTCATTTGTAAAGCATGTTTTATAACTTTGTTTTGAATTGGGTTTTGAGGGTCTGAAACTTTTTATGCCTTCTATTTTAAGCTCTCTGTTTACATGTCTTCTTGTTAAATTGTGACGCCCCGAATTACAAAAACCCGGTTCATTACACATAGCTCGAACATAACCAAGAAACTTTGGACCAAATTTAAAACTTCGCTCGAAAGTCAAAATTTGACATTTTCTAAAACCTCAAAACATTTAAAGACTTGCAGCAGAAATCATTTGAGCAAAAATAGAGTTAAACAAAACCATAGAACAGTGCTTGAATAATTGGTTAGGATGTTAAGGGATAATCGGTCAAAAGAAGTAAAGGTTTAAATCGCGAAACGCCCTGAAATTTTCAAAGGTCAAACGCATCTGCCGCTGCGCAAAGTCAACGGAAGAGGCTGAAACAAATAGCAAAAAGACTTCTTCCGGTGACTAAACGACAAAAGCTTCAACTACATCATCCGGTAAGCTTAACACACGACATCCACCGATCACTAAACGACAAGACTTCTACTACATCATCCGGTAAGCTTAACATACGACATCCACCAATCACTAAACGACAAGACTTCTACTACATCATCCGGTAAGCTTATCAGCCAGATGATTTTCCTTCATCCGATCGACTAACCTCACATCCACCGGTGACGTCAGCCGGATGATTTCCTTCATCCGATCGACTAACCTCACATCCACCAGTGACGTCAGCCGGATGATTTCCTTCATCCGATCGACTAACCTCACATCCACCGGTGAACTTTATTCACCTATGATGGAACTTACAAACTTCACTCAAAGCATTCAAAACAACCTGACCCCAAATAACATTTGAAATTCAACAAAAACCATTAACAAAAGAACAACAACTGTACCCTCGACATGACTTTGAAAATGATAAACTACAACTACATTTAAATCACGTTTTCTTTGGCAGAGAGGAAATTCCCAAAGGTATCAAAACATCAGATAACTACTAAGACTTCACCTACAGACACGTGTTAAAACCAACAGAGTACTTTTATCAGAAAGTCTCAAGGGAATACATCCAAAAACATTAAAATCACTTCTGTCATTAGAAAACTTAACATTCTTAAATCAAATCATAGTTCACTGAATCTTCACTTCTTCAGACACCAGTTAATCCGCCTCATCAGTATACCAAATCGAGGCAGAGAAGTGCTCCTCCAACTTCACCTATTCTTCAGCGAACTCAGTAAACACACCTACTGTCACTTCTTCACCTAAGTCACAAAACTCATCTATTAGCCTAATGCTAAGTAAGTAAAGCAGTAATGAAATGAAATGATGATATTTGAATTCCTAAACATGCAATTTCTACTTTCTCATCTTAGTTGTCATTCATCGTTTCTGTTCAGATCCTCCTGTGAAATTGGGAGTTGGATCAACTCTCCCAAAGTATAAATATCCACTGACTCATTAAGGGGTGGATTAATTTCCTTAACAGTAATCTGATTCACATAGCTGTTTCCGATCCCCCTATGAAATTGGGAGTTGGATCAACTCTCCCAAAATATAAATATCCACTGTCTCATTAAGGGGCGGATTATTTCCCTTAACAGTAAATCTTTTTCTCATAGTTGTTTCAATATGTTCATTCCTTACCATGCCAACATGCATTCAAATTCATTTTCGTATACTTTTAAAACATGATGCATAGCATACAGACACATTCAAATAAACATGTTCCTAATGTTTTGTGATGTAGGCCCGAAGGCGCAAGCAAACTTCACTTACCTGGTCTCCTGGAAATCGCTCGGTTTCAACTACTTTGGAAGCCCTGTTCACCTAATGTCATAAACAAAATACCATTCAGATCTTTACTAAACCTCATCCTACACCATTCACAAACCTAAGGAGCTAGTTTAGAAGTTCGGATCATCGCACATTCTTGATTCAACACTAACCCGAACTCAACTCACTCACAGCATTCTCAAAAATACAATCATTGCACTCTCTCTGCTATCTAACCACTAAATCTCGAGAAAATGAAGGGAAAACTTACCTAGTTTGAGTAAATGGAGATCGGAGGGGAAAAATCGCTTGGAGCCCTGTTGAGCTTGAGCTGAATACCGAGAAGGAAAAAAAAAATTGAAGGAACAGTGGCAGCTAAACCTCATTAAACCCTTCCTTAACTACGTTATCCACAATAAATTTCAATTTACCATTTTATCCTTACTCATTCACTTATTAACCTAATCGCTAAATCACTCAAACTTCAATTTTTTTTAAAACATTCTCTATAAATGGAAAAGGTAAATCGGTTAATAGAAACCGGATGTTACAATCTACCCTCCTTAAAGAATTTTGTCCTCAAAATTCAGTACCTGAATAATTCTAGATGTTGGTCCATCATGTCTTGCTGGCGCTCCCAAGTTGTCTCCTCTAAGTTCTTGTTGTGCCACAAGACCTTCACTAGAGAAACCTCTTTGTTGCGCAATACTTTAACCGCATAGACTAAGATCTTTACTGGCTTTTCCTCATAAGTAAGAGTAGGATGAATTTCGATGTTCTGCTGTTCCACAATTTGATATGGATCCCTTATGCATTTCTTCAACATAGAAACATAGAACACACTATGTATCCCCTCCATAGGAGCCGGTAACTGCAACTGATAGGCTGCTCTCCCAATTCTTTTCAGAATAGTGAACGGTCCAATAAATCTGAGGTTCAACTTGCCCCTCTTCCCAAATCTGACAACTCCTTTAAATGGTGACACTTTGAGAAAAACTTCATCACCTATCTGAAATTCCAATTCTCTACGCCTGCAATCTGCATAGCTTTTCTGTCGGCTCTGAGCTGCCAAAATTCTCTGTCGGATGAGGGCAACCTTCTCAACAGTTTGTTGCACAATGTCAGGGCCAAGCAACTGTGATTCACCAACTTCATCCCAGTACAAAGGAGATCTGCACTTTCGCCCATACAATGTTTCATAAGGTGTCATTCCTATTGTTGCCTGAAAACTGTTATTATAAGAGAATTCTACTAAGGATAGGTACTTGCTCCAAGAACCTTGGAAATCCAATGTGCATGCACGAAGCATATCCTCTAATGTTTGAATGGTCCTTTCGGACTGTCCATCTGTTTGAGGGTGAAAGGCTGTGCTAAAACTAAGCTGCGTGCCCATAGCCTCGTGCAAACTCTTCCAAAACTTGGATGTAAATCTAGAGTCTCAGTCTGAAACTATAGAACTTGGAACTCCATGAAGTCTAACAACTTCGAGCACATACAACTCAGCAAGCTGATCCATCGAGTAAGTCATCTTTATCGGTAGGAAGTGAGCTGATTTGGTTAGTCGGTCAACTATTACCCAAATAGCATCATGCCCCTTTGCTGTCTTAGGCAATCCCATAACAAAGTCCATCGTTATTTGTTCCAATTTCTATTCGGGAACTGGTAATGGCTGTAAGGTCCCTGCAGGTCTCTGATGTTCAGCTTTAACCTGTTGGCAAATCAAACACGATCCCACATATTCCGTCACACTTCGTTTCATACCTGGCCACCAATAATGTTGCCTGAGATCCTTGTACATCTTTGTACTCCCAGGGTGAACAGAGAACCTGGAAGAATGTGCTTCTGAAAGAATCTTATCTTGAAGTTCTTTAACGGCAGGAACAAACCACCTATTTCTAAATTTAAGGATCCCTTCAATGGAATAGTTGAAATCCAAATTAACAGTAGATCCTATGCTTAATTTGTACTTGTTACATTCCACATCATTTGCCTAAGCTTCCTTTATTTTCTCCAGAATAGTAGGCTTTAAGGTTATTGCTAAGAGTATGGCTGATACACTAGATACTGATTCTAGATTAAACCTCTGGAATTCTGACTCTAAGGCTAATGACATATCGAAAATCATAGATGGGGTTAATGTTGTTACTCTACTCAAAGCATCTGTAACAACATTTGCTTTACCGGGATGGTATTTTATCTCAAAATCATAATCCTTGACAAATTCCAACCATCGACGCTGCCTCATGTTTAGTTCCTTCTGTGTGAAAATATACTTCAGGCTCTTATGATCTGAAAATATCTCACAAGATTGTCCATACAGGTAATGCCTCCAAATTTTAAGTGCAAATACAACTGCAGCTAATTCTAAGTCATGTGTAAGATAGTTCTTCTCATGTGTTTTCAACTGTCTAGAGGCATAAACTATCACTTTTTCATTCTGCATTAACACACAACCAAGACCAATTTTGGAAGCATCACAATAAATAATAAATTTACCATCTTCAACTTAGAGGGTTAAAATTGGAGCATTGGTCAATTTCTGTTTCAAGCTCTGGAAACTATGCTCACATTCCTCAGTCCATATATACTTCACATTTTTCCTTGTTAACTTAGTAAGAGGTATAGCAATCTTCGAAAATCCTTCAATGAACTTTCTATAATACCCTGCAAGTCCAAGAAAACTCCTGATATCTGTAGCATTCCTTGGTTGGGGCCATTCCTTAACTGCCTGAACCTTAGCTGGATCAACAGATATCTCATCCCCAGAGACAACATGTCTTAAAAAGTGAACTTGGTCCAACCAAAATTCACACTTAGAAAACTTGGCATAAAGTTGGTGCTGTTTTAATACTTCCAACACCAAGGTCAGGTGCCTAGCATGCTCATCTTTGGTACGGGAATAGATCAGAATATCATCAATGAACACTATGACAAATTTATCTAGGTATTCATGAAACACCCTATTCATAAGATCCATAAAGGCAGCTGGTGCATTTGTCAACCCAAAGGACATAACCAAAAACTCATAATGTTCATACTTTGTGCGAAAGGCAGTCTTTGGGATATCTTCAGATTTAACCTTCAACTGGTAATAACCGGACCTAAGGTCAATCTTAGAGAAAACTCTTGCACCATTAAGTTGGTCAAATAAATCATCAATCCTTGGTAAAGGATATTTGTTCTTGACATTTAACTTATTCAATTCTCTATAATCAATGCACATACGCATTGACCCATCCTTCTTTTTGACAAAAAGGACAGGTGCACCCCACGGTGAAAAGCTAGGGCGTATGAACCCTTTCTCCAATAAATCCCCCAACTGTTTCTTCAATTCCTTAAGTTCTGTAGGTGCTAGTCTATATGGATTTTTAGACACAGGTTCGGCGCCGGGGTAAACATCTACAACAAATTCAATCTCCCTATCTGGTGGTAAACCAGAGAGGTCATCTAAAAATACTTCGGGGAAGTCTTGGACAATTAAGACATTTTGAGGATTTGCCTTTCCTACAAGTTGTGTGTCTAAAATGCTAGCTAAGAAGCACAAATACTCTCCACACAGGGAAGATCTAGTGTTAATAGAAGTCATCATAGACATTTCCTTACTCTTCTTTGAAGCTTGAAAGATATTTTGAATTACTGGGGGTTGAAAGCTAACTATTCTAGTTCTACAATCAATTGTGGCGTGGTGTTTAAACAACCAGTCCATACCTAAGATTACATCAAATCCTAATATATCCATAATTATAAGATCAGCAGGTAGACTTACGTTCCCTACTAACACGACACTGTCAAGCATCACCTGGTTAGAGTGCATGCGTTCACCGGAAGGTAATGCAACACTAAACACATTCAAGGAAGGGGTAAACTGTACATCTAACTTAACAGCAAATGCAGATGCTATGAATGAATGCGTCGCACCAGAATCTATTAAAGTCAAAGCAGGCACAGAGTTAATCAATATAGTACTTGACACAACAGTGGGTTGTTCCTTACCCGACTCCGTCATGGAGAATATTCTTGGTTTAATCATAGCAGGGCCATTCTTAGGAACTGGACAGTCTCTACTAATGTGGCCGACCTTGTTACAATTGTAGCATCTGGTGATTCTAGGCTTCGAGCATTCCTTGAACGTGTGTCCAACCTCCTCACAGTTGAAGCACTTCCCAAAGCCCAGTCTGCATTCCACCGGGTGGTTCTTCAAACACTTAGGACACTGGGGAAATTTCCTGACATTCTGTACTTTCCCTCCCGCTCCTTGGCTATTTTGGCCTTCACTTGGCCTCTTCGTTCCTCTTAGTTGGTGTGGCTGGTTAAACCTTTGTGGGACCTCCTTTGGTCCAGCACACTTCCTTTCAGCTTCTTCCACTTCCAGGGCAGTGGACAAAACCTCGCTGAATGTCAAGCCTTTAATACCACAAAATTTAACCCCTCGGTAGATTTCTAGCTTCAGTCCATGCATAAATTTAAACACTTTATCCTCTTTCTTGTAAGCAAAATGTCCAGCAAACCTGGACAAGGACTCAAATTGTCTACTGTACTTGGCCACAGACCCTGTCTGCTTCAAGATTAGAAACTCCAATTTCTTCGCGGTTTGGACTGTGCTGTTAAAATACTTCTCATAGAAGACGTCCTTGAACTGTGACCAAGGCATCGCCATAACATCAGTGGTGGTCTCTATTGTTTCCCACCAGAGTTGAGCTTCACCAGCCAAGTGGAATGTTGCCAACGTGACCTTGTCTCCTTCTCCAATGTTGGGACACCAAAACATACTCTCAATCTTTCTAAACCATCCGTCAGCAATAACTGGATCAGATGACTGTCCATCAAACATGGGTGGTCTTAGTCTCCGAAATCTATCTCTAGAATGTTCATTGTTAGAACCTGAGTTTGCACTTCCTTGCACCTCTTGGTTCAACAGTACTCCTAGTTGGTCAGACTGTTGGTGCACTAGATCAGTTTGCTGACGCACTAAATCCGTCAGCTGCCTAATCACACTAGGCTCCTCTTCCTCTCTCACATTTGACATTTCTCTTGGCACTCTAGGTCTCCCTAGGCGTCTGGCCATTGTACTAAATTCCTGCAAAGGGTTAAATACACTCTTAAATATCTATTAACTAAGGTTAACATGAACACTTACAGTTGTTGAAGTACTTCCATACAACGATTGGCACTGATGAGTAATCTTTTGAACAGTTTAACTGAATGTCTCTGATACCATACTGTGACGCCCCGAATTATAAAAACCCGGTTCGTTACACATAGCTCGAACATAACCAAGAAACTTTGGACCAAATTTAAAACTTCGCTCGAAAGTCAAAATTTGACATTTTCTAAAACCTCAAAACATTTAAAGACTTGCAGCGGAAATCATTTGAGCAAAAATAGAGTTAAACAAAACCATAGAACAGTGCTTGAATAATTGGTTAAGATGTTAAGGGATAATCGGTCAAAAGAAGTAAAGGTTTAAATCGCAAAATGCCCTGAAAATTTCAAAGGTCAAACGCATCTGCTGCTGAGCAAAGTCAACAGAAGAGGCTGAAACAAATAGCAAAAAGACTTCTTCCGGTGACAAAACGACAAAAGCTTCAACTACATCATCCGGTAAGCTTAACACACGACATCCACCGATCACTAAACGACAAGACTTCTACTACATCATCCGGTAAGCTTAACATACGACATCCACCGATCACTAAACGACAAGACTTCCACTACATCATCCGGTAAGCTTAACATACGACATCCACCGATGACGTCAGCCAGATGATTTTCCTTTATCCGATCGACTAACCTCACATCCACCGGTTACGTCAGCCGGATGATTTCCTTCATCTGATCGACTAACCTCACATCCACCGGTGGCGTCAGCCGGATGATTTCCTTCATCTGATCGACTAACCTCACATCCACCGGTGAATTTTATTCACCTATGATGGAACTTACAAACTTCACTCAAAGCATTCAAAACAACCTGACCCCAAATAACATTTGAAATTCAACAAAAACCAATAACAAAAGAACAACAACTGTACCCTCGATTTGACTTTGAAAATGATAAACTCCAACTACATTTAAATCACGTTTTCTTTGGCAGAGAGGAAATTCCCAAAGGTATCAAAACATCAGATAACTACTAAGACTTCACCTACGGACAAGTGTTAAAACTAACAGAGTACTTTTATCAGAAAGTCTCAAGGGAATACATCCAAAAACATTAAAATCACTTCTGTCATTAGAAAACTTAACATTCTTAAATCAAATCATAGCTCACTGAATCTTCACTTCTTCAGACACCAGTTAATCCGCCTCATCAGTATACCAAATCGAGGCAGAGAAGTGCTCCTCCAACTTCACCTATTCTTCAGCGAACTCAGTAAACACACCTACTGTCACTTCTTCACCTACATCACAAAACTCATCTATTAGCCTAATGCTAAGTAAGTAAAACAGTAATGAAATGAAATGCTGATATCTGAATTCCTAAACATGCAATTTCTACTTTCTCATCTCAGTTGTCGTTCATCGTTTCTGTTCAGATCCCCTGGTGAAATTGGGAGTTGGATCAACTCTCCCAAAGTATAAATATCCACTGACTCATTAAGGGGTGGATTAATTCCCTTAACAGTAATCTGATTCACATAGCTGTTTCCGATCCCCCTATGAAATTGGGAGTTGGATCAACTCTCCCAAAGTATAAATATCCAATGTCTCATTAAGAGGCGGATTATTTCCCTTAACAGTAAATCTGTTTCTCATAGCTGTTTCAATATGTTCATTCCTTACCATGCCAACATGCATTCAAATTCATTTTCGTATACTTTTAAAACATGATGCATAGCATACAGACACATTCAAATAAACATGTTCCTAATGTTTTGTGATGTAGGCCCGAAGGCGCAAGTAAACTTTACTTACCTGGTCTCCTGGAAATCGCTCGGTTTCAACTACTTTGGAAGCCCTGTTCACCTAATGTCATAAACAAAATACCATTCAGATCTTAACTAAACCTCATCCTACACCATTCACAAACCTAAGGAGCTAGTTTAGAAGTTCGGATCATCGCACATTCTTGATTCAACACTAACCCAAACTCAACTCACTCATAGCATTCTCAAAAATACACTCATTGGACTCTCTCTGCTATCTAACCACTAAATCTCGAGAAAACGAAGGGAAAACTTACCTAGTTTGAGGAAATAGAGATCGAAGGGGAAAAATCACTTGGAGCCCTGTTGAGCTTGAGCTCAATACCGAGAAGGAAAAAAAAATGAAGGAACAGTGGCGGCTAAACCTCATTAAACCCTTTCTTAAATACGTTATCCACAATAAATTTCAATTTACCATTTTATCCTTACTCATTCACTTATTAACCTAATCGCTAAATCACTCAAACTTCAATTTTTTTTAAAACATTCTTTATAAATGGAAAAGGTAAATCCGTTAATAGAAACCGGGTGTTACAATCACTTGCCAAAGAATTAAAACAGAGCATAAGAAACTAGCTGGATTGCTCGTTCCATTACCGGTAGCATAATGGAAATGAGAATTTATAATGATGGACTTTGTGACAAGATTACCAAAATTGTCAAAAAAGAATGATACTATTTTCCAACTTTTTGAAAAATAGGTTAGAGATAAATTTCAGGACGAAATTTTATTAACGAGGAAAAAATGTAATGATTTAAACTTTTATTACATTTTGGTCAATGATGTAATAATGAATATTTATATATGAAAATATGTGACTATAAATTGTAAATGTGACATTGAAGAAATGATAAATCAAAAGACAAAATTTGATAAATTGGAAAATATGAAAAACAAAACATCGGCGATCGATCGCCGAAGATAGCCGATAGATCGCCATTTTGGTGAAAATATGGAGTTCAGACCCTAGAGGGTGCCAATCGATCGCCCCTGAGGAGCGATCGATCGCCACATTTGATGATTTCAGAATTCTCGAAGTAGAACGGGTGCTGATCGATCGCCCAGAGGAGCCAATTAATCGCCCCTTCTAAAAAATCTAGAATAAACGAAACAGAACTGGAGCCAATAGATTGCCCCGCTGTAGCGACCCTAACACTGTACCCTTATTTTCCCGTATTATATTTTTTTTTATCCTTATAAACTTTAAGTTTAACGTTTAAGTGAAAAACGTTTGAAAATCATTAAATAAAACATTTAAATAAAACAAGTAAAACAAATAAAACATCGGCCAACAACTTCAGGGGAAAAAGGGACAATTGTCCCACAAATGCAAGGGGCGATCGATCGGCTGCTTGACAGCCGATCGATCGGCATTATAAAAATTACAGGGGCGATACGATCGCCCCTATATCAGGCGATCGATCGTCCATCCTTTGGGCGATCGATCGCCACACTCTCTGGATTTTTCCAGAGAGTGGCGACCTTAATTGTCGATCGATCCCCTCCTCAGGCGATCGATCGGCAACCTCCCTGGAATCCAAAATTCCAAGGAGTTTGCCCCTCCCTTTTTCTTTCTTCCCCTACATATACATACACCTATACTTTCAATTTCTTCCTCAATTATCACTAAAACATTTAACATAAACACCATTCATAACTTCATTCATTTCACCTTTCGTCAAATCACCAAATAAACAACCTGAAATATATCCTAAAACGTGTTTAAAAACATAGTAAACTTTCGTAAAAATGAACTGCGTGGATCCATTTAAAACTAAACAATTCCTCTTGGTTAAAAGAAAACTCCAAGCAGTCCAAATATATTTCCAATAAAAGACCTAAAAGCAGTTTATAAAATGGTTTTCCAAAACATCCAAAACACGTATGTTTTCTATCTAGAACCAAATATCCTAAAATGTTTCTAACTACACAATTTTTCCAAAATACTTACAACCGTCCCCACGGATCAAAACGCACCGACTGCCCAGCACGCTCCCACGGGCCATCATTCATCAACTGATCATTCCTCGGGTGGAGGGATCTCGTCCTCACATATATCAAGATCACCTACACCATATAGACAACCATGAGTTAAAGGCTCAGCAAGTTTCGCAAATGCAGATGCGTGCTGTGCATATGAAGTTCAGAAATCATGCAACATTTTCTTATCATTACGTCGCAGATAGAATGTCATCGAGATCTCAGCCCGCTATATGGAGAGGGCACATCCGTCGGTCGGACAACCCTTTCCACGTAGCGGGGGAGGGGGGGTACACACTCACATCCGTAAACAGCCGTGCCTGAGCCCCACCTCGCATGACCAGATAACAGATTACGTAGATTCATTTCGTTTTAGGCGATGTGGTATTGTGACAAGCCCCTTTTTGGCCTTCACTGTGACGGCCCCAGACCCGATCGGGGTCTGAGGAGCAATCACTCCGTGACATTCAAAACGGGGACTATTTTTTTTTTGGATAAACAGACTGAACCTTTAAAACAAACCCTTGAAACTTTACAGAGAGAGAAAACATTCTCTGAATTTAAAATCAAAACGAGAAACAGTTAAAATTGGACTACATAATGAATTACAGAAGGGAAAGCAGGAAGACTGGAACACTTAAGGATTTGGACGTAAACCTTCTCTGGACGAGTGCAGAGAGATAGGAAGAATTGCAAACGAGGAGCAGAAATGGGCGATGAAATAAACGGAAAGAAATGGACGACTTGACATGCAGTGGGAAACTTAATAAAATGAAAAACAAAACTGGAAGTCATGCCGGAAGAAAGGCTACAGTGAATGACGGAGTCGGGTGATGTAGGGCAAAAGAAGTAAATAAACTGGGCGGAGAATGTAAATAAACTGGGGCAGAAAATGTAAATTTCAAGTAGAAGTGGACTGTTCACCAGCAGTGTGAACTACAGGCAGAAAATTACTGTTCACCGGTAGAGGTGAACTACAGGCAAAAGATTACTGTTCACCTGTAGAAGTGAACTGGGCGGAAGATGTGGATGGATGACGTCAGACGGAAGAAGCGATTTTAAAGGCAACGGTGGATGTGATTTTAAAGGCAGAATTGGCAACATTTATGTAACACCTGGTTTCTATTAACCGATTTACGTTTTCCATTTATAGAGAATGTTTTAAAAAAAAATTGAAGTTTGAGTGATTTAGCGATTAGGTTAATAAGTGAATGAGTAAGGATAAAATGGGAAATTGAAATTTATTGTGGATAACGTATTTAAGGAAGGGTTTAATAAGGTTTAGCCGCCACTGTTCCTTCATTTTTTTTTCCTTCTCGGTATTCAGCTCAAGCTTAACAGGGCTCCAAACAATTTTTCCCCTCCGATCTCCATTTCCTCAAACTAGGTAAGTTTTCCATTCGTTTTCTCGAGATTTAGTGGTTAGATAGTAGAGAGAGTGCAATGAGTGTATTTTTGAGAATGCTGTGAGTGAGTTGAGTTCGGGTTAGTGTTGAATCAACAATGTGCGATGATCCGAACTTCTAAAATAGCTCCTTAGGTTTGTGAATGGTGTAGGATGATGTTTAGTGAAGATCTGAATGGTATTTTGTTTATGACATTAGGTGAACAGGGCTTCCAAAGTAGTTGAAACGGAGCGATTTCCAGGAGACCAGGTAAGTGAAATTTGCTTGCGCCTTCAGGCCTACATCACAAAACATTAGGAACACGTTTATTTGAATGTGTCTGTATGCTATGCATCATGTTTTAAAAGTATAAGAAAATGAATTTGAATGCATGTTGGCATGGTAAGGAATGAACATATTGAAACAGCTATGAGAAACAAATTTACTGTTAAGGAAAACAATCCGCCCCTTAATGAGACAGTAGATATTTATACTTTGGGAGAGTTGATCCAACTCCCAATTTCACAAGGGGATCGGAAACAGCTATGTGAATCAGATTACTGTTAAGGGAATTAATCCACCCCTTAATGAGTGTCGGCTACAGTGGTTCGAGTGAGGTTTAAAACATTTTCTTTTTCTTTATATATTGGTCATCACCCTCCATTATTACAACTTTGCCACCTAACCTAGTTTAAATCCACATGAAATTAATTATTCATGGTATAAGTCCTAAACTATAAAGATTAAATATTCATGACCGTTAATACAGTTAGGAAAAATCACCTGGGCGTTAACTCGGGTGTTACATAGAGTCAGAATTCCAGAGGTTTAATCTAGAAGCAGTATCTAGTGTATCAGCCATACTCTCAGCCATAACCTTAAAGCCTACTATTCTGGAGAAAATAAAGGAAGCTCAGGCAAATGATGTGAAATGCAACAAGTACAAATTAAGCATAGGATCTAATGTTAATTCGGATTTCAACTATTCCATTGAAGGGATCCTTAAATTTAGAAATAGGTGGTTTGTTCCTGACGTTAAAGAACTTCGAGATGAGATTCTTTCAGAAGCACATTCTTCCAGGTTCTTTGTTCACCCTGGGAGTACAAAGATGTACAAGGATCTTAGGCAACATTATTGGTGGCCAGGTATGAAACGAAGTGTGGCAGAATATGTGGGATCATGTTTGATTTACCAACAGGTTAAAGCTGAACATCAGAGACCTGCAGGGACCTTACAGCCATTACCAGTTCCCGAATGGAAATGGGAACAAATAACGATGGACTTTGTTATGGGATTGCCTAAGACAGCAAAGGGGCATGATGCTATTTGGGTAATAGTTGACCGACTAACCAAATCAGCTCACTTCCTACCGATAAAGGTGACTTACTTGATGGATCAGCTTGCTGAGTTGTATGCGCACGAAGTTGTTAGACTTCATGGAGTTCCAAGTTCTATAGTTTCAGACCGAGACTCTAGATTTACATCCAAGTTTTGGAAGAGTTTGCACGAGGTTATGGGCACGCAGTTTAGTTTTAGCACAGCCTTTCACCCTCAAACAGATGGACAGTCCGAAAGGACCATTCAAACATTAGAGGATATGCTTCGTGCATGCACATTGGATTTCTAAGGTTCCTGGAGCAAGTAATTATCCTTAGTAGAATTCTCTTATAATAACAGTTTTCAGGCAACAATAGGAATGACACCTTATGAAGCATTGTATGGACGAAAGTGCAGATCTCCTTTGTACTGGGATGAAGTTGGTAAAGCACAGTTGCTTGGCCCTGACATTGTGCAACAAACTGTTGAGAAGGTTGCCCTCATCCGACAGAGAATTTTGGCAGCTCAGAGCAGACAGAAAAGCTATGCAGATTGCAGGCGTAGAGAATTGGAATTTGAGATAGGTGATGAAGTTTTTCTCAAAGTGTCACTATTCAAAGGAGTTGTCAGATTTGGGAAGAGGGGCAAGTTGAACCCCAGATTTATTGGACCGTTCACTATTCTGAAAAGAATTGGGAGAGCAGCCTATCAGTTGCAGTTACCGGCTCCTATGGAGGGGATACATAGTGTGTTCCACGTTTCTATGTTGAAGAAATGTATAAGGGATCCATATCAAATTGTGGAACAGCAGAACATCGAAATTCATCCTACTCTTACTTATGAGGAGAAGCTAGTAAAGATCTTAAACTATGCGGTTAAAGTATTGCGCAACAAAGAGGTTCCTCTGGTTAAGGTCTTGTGGCATAACCAGAACTTAGAGGAGACAACTTGGGAGCGCCAACAAGACATGATGGACCAACATCCATAATTATTCAGGTACTGAATTTTGAGGACAAAATTCTTTAAGGAGGATAGATTATAACACTCGGTTTCTATTAACCGATTTACCTTTTCCATTTATAGAGAATGTTTTAAAAAAAAAAATTGAAGTTTGAGTGATTTAGTGATTAGGTTAATAAGTGAATGAGTAAGGATAAAATGGTAAATTGAAATTTATTGTGGATAACGTATTTAAGGAAGGGTTTAATGAGGTTTAGCTGCCACTGTTCCTTCATTTTTTTTTCCTTCTCGGTATTCAGCTCAAGCTCAATAGGGCTCCAAGTGATTTTTTCCCTCCGATCTCCATTTCCTCAAACTAGGTAAGTTTTCCCTTCGTTTTCTCGAGATTTAGTGGTTACATAGCAGAGAGAGTGCAATGAGTGTATTTTTGAGAATGCTGTGAGTGAGTTGAGTTTGGGTTAGTGTTGAATCAAGAATGTGCGATGATCCGAACTTCTAAACTAGCTCCTTAGGTTTGTGAATGGTGTAGGATGAGGTTTAGTGAAGATCTGAATGGTATTTTGTTTATGACATTAGGTGAAAAGGGCTTCCGAAGTAGTTGAAACCGAGCGATTTCCAAGAGACCAGGTAAGTGAAGTATCAGACTATAATAAATTTGTCGGAAACTTGAAATAATTGCATATTTAAAACAACTTTATAAAACCTTATTTAACAATCAAATTAAACATAATTATTCAAATCTTAAATTGGAATAAAAATTTAAATATTGTTTGAAAAACTAAAGCATACTAATTTAAATCATTTTCTTCAAACTCAACAATATCTTCTTGTTCTGTATGCTCGCTTGCCACTGGAGGGTTCTCAATCACAGCTAGTTCTTCCTCATATAAAAATTCACCTACATCATAAATTAAAACTATGAGATAACTCAGTAAGCGAAAATACATGCAAGTTACAAAACTTTTACTTTTACTTTTACCAAATCCTGTTAACTGTTACATACTGGTTGAAAAACTCAACCTGAACCCCTCTATTTATAGGGGGAGGTTCACCCAGCGCCTCTCCGAGAAATCTGACTTGTTCATATTTTCCCGTTGAAACCGATTGGTGCCGGATTTCCAGACTGTGAACAATTCCTCTGGAAGGTCCAGGTTCATCCCGAAATTTCTTGCTCAATCCTTCCCAAAATCGGGTTTGCTGCTGAAAATCAGCAACTTGATTCTACGTCTAATTTTCCTTCTGATTTTGGTTGATAAATAGGCCAGATTCATTCTGTAACGCCCTCGAACCCACCCCGGCTCGGTGCATTACTTTGCAAACAATTCTCGCGTTTAAAACAAATTTTAAAATAATTTTCAATAAAATTTCGATTCGATTTTCGGGTTTTTCGAACCCTCAACAAATAGTTGGAAAATGTATATAGAATACGTGTAAAATATGTCGAAAAATATCGGGTCAAAACATAATGGAAGTAGGAAGGAAATATATAATATTTATTATTATTAATTTTTTTGAAAACAGATTACAGGTGCCGATCGATCGACGCTGGGAGCCGATCGATCGGCACCCTCTTGGGTGCTCGATCGCCCAAAACAGGGAAGTGTCGATGGATTGGCGCCTAGCGCCGATCGATCGGCACCCTCTCGGGTGCGCAATCAATTTTGCCCTGCAACAGCGGATCGATCGGCGCTTGTGCGCCAATCGGTCGGCGCCCTTCCTCACCCCTGTTCTTCACCCTTTTCTTTCTTTCAATTTTTCCTTCACACTTCCCTTCCCACTAACTCACAACTACATCACCTAAACTCACACCAATCCTTCACCCTTTGACACGTAAACTCTAAAACATCGACTCAGATATGTCAGCGAAAACGTAAAATCAATTGAAAACCCAAGTTGTTTAATGTACACAAAATTTGTGAAAATCGAGCAGCATAACTGCTAACCTTATAAATTCAAAATCCTGAAAACCAAACTTTTATACAATAGTTTCAAAACCATATTCACCAAAATTCCAAACCTGACGTGCCTCGGGTTGCAATTAAAAAGAAAATTGGCAATGCCCGAAACTTTATATCATCTTTCTACTTATTACGTGTTTTTCTTTTGTAGGTATAATTTTTAGATGGAATGCATATGGAGCCCACGGAGGGGTCACCATTCGGCCCATGAGAATTTGTCTTCCCGGCCCATTAATTTGTAATTTTTATTATTAAACTCATTTGGCATACTCTAGCCTTTTTGTATGGATTATTATATATTTGCATATCATGCATTAGATTGTGTGGTTAGGGTTAGATGAATGTTGGTGAATTATGGGTTGAAGACTTGGCCATCCAAGTGATAATAGCCTTCCAACACTTAATCATTTTTGCTACTTCAACAAATGGAGACCAAACCAAACCTTGGCTCAAGGAAGAGCCCATATCTAAGGTATGGAATTTTGCAGGTACAAAGTGGGTGTCAACAAGGATCCATTGCATAGCTCAATCTCGGCCATTGATCAAATTTCAGCGCAGCTCTTGTGAGGCGTTGATTCTGGCGCGCGCGCGGGCAGCATTGGGCAAACCAGATAGGCACGCGGGCAGGGCAGTGATCTTCTGATGGAGGGGCGCGGGCAGCACACGGATAGCTGGCGTTGCGCTCACACAGATCGCGCTCCGGGTTCGCTGAAGGCGCCAGCTCGGGTAATTCCTGACCGTCAGATTGGCGCGTACGGATCAGCCACCAGATCCGTCGATTGCGCGCAACTCGGCTGCTCCTCAGCCCTCAAATTGGCGCACGCTCCAGCCCCCTTTATAGCCATCCGATTGCACTCCCAATCTAATAGTCACCATTCATTTGCCAAACCCTAATCCACCCTAAGAACTCTATAAATGCATGGTATTGGTGAATGTTTTACAACTTTTGATCATCTATAAAATTTCTGTTTCCCTATTCCAAGGTGGTTAGCCTTTGGTGTTTTTCCTTGGTTCCTTGAATCAAGTGGAGTAGCCCTCCATTATTAGCCTAGCTCAGGGTTGCTAGGTTAATTTTTAACTATTCACTCGCCTTTTCCAATGGGATTAGGAGTTGAGGACGAAAACCTAGGTGGTCGGTTTTCCTCTGGGAAAATCATGTATTCAAAGAGCCTAACGTTAGATAGCTCTTTGGATCTGACGAAGGTATTTCCATTTACTTGCTTTCCATCACATTTACACACACTTATCACCTCTAAATTTTGGCCATCACTCCACACACTTCACTATTTTATTTCTTGCATTTTTCTTCTCTTCATCTCCATAATATTTTCCATGGTTTGCACACACTTTTCACCATCTTCTTCTACTTATCATCCTTGCATTTTCTTCCATTTATTTCCTTTAATGTTCGGCCAACACAAGCACACACCATCACCTTCATCTCTTGCATTTATTCTTCATCTTTGTTACATCATTTTCACGGATTTTTCATCCCTCACACACACCGAGCACTCTTGATATTTTTGTGGGTTTACACGGACCCTTCTCTAGGGGATCCCGTGTCAAAACCACTATCATTCAAAATAGCTAGAAAAATATCTACAAGACATAATACCAAAACTCCCCACCAAACTACCCGAAGAACGTGGCCAAGATGCCCCGACAAGTGCCCACACCGGCATACTCCATGCATTATTGCTGCCTAATCCTAGGCTCCCTCATCGAGCTCACCTGAATAAAGATCGTCACCTACACCATAGAACGCGCACATAACACACAATGTAACCCAATCCTAGCACATGCAGTTTCGAACTTTCAGTTGTGCTCGTTACGTGTTCTATGATAAGATTAATGCAATGCATTAATCTTATCATAAGCTATGTGGATCAAGTAGGCACACATCTCATAACTATCTAAGACGGCTACGCCTTGATCCAACCAAGTAAAACTGGTTAGCACACATCCCATAACTGTCTAGGACGGCCAAGCACGATTTGCCTTACCCACATTCATCGTAGAACCCTATGACTTTCTAGGAGATCATACTCACGATGTCTTAAATCTTTTAGCCAAACCGCTCTCTCGTAAAAATCCCTTCGGGGTGCTACACTCCAGCACTTATTCCCGACAATGCCAATTTACTTGAGACCAGTTCTTAAAATTCTTATTATCTCATTACAATTCACACTCGCACAATTCACACTCGCAATTCACAATGCACAAAACTAAAACGTGATGCATGCCAGAAGAAAATGCAACACAACACAACGTGAAACAAGAAACCAATCGTTAACCCTACCGTTCCATGGTGTAGGCCTAAGGCAACAAAAAGAATTCCTCTACTTATCTGATTGCTGGGCAAGGGTTCTATCACTTCGTGCCGTTAACTCACTCGTGCGATAACCTAATAAATAAGGAAAAATTAACTTAGTAACACACTAAGGGACTCTAAAGAATTATCTAAACCAAACTATCACTAACTTTTCAACCTAACCATTCAAATCCGATTTTTCCTACAACTTTTAGAGTCCAACTTCAAACGGCCATAACTTATTCGTTTTTCAACGGATTTCTACGTGCCACCTCAATCCGTAAATCTCTACACGTCTAATATCCATTGAAACACTCAAGTTAACCAACTAAATAACTTGTCCAAACAGAAATGCCAAAAACAGAATCGGTGTACCAAGTGTACAAAACCGATTTTTCCAAAACTCATCCTAAAACTCAAATCTCTCCCTAAAAATAACCTAAACTAATCCATTCAATCTTTAAAACACAAAAATTGGGAATGAAACTAGCTAAGGCATGGAATTTTCAGACCTCACATCTTAGGGTTTCCAAACTCTAATCAATTCCAACAAAAACACCTCAAAATCTCTAAACACCAACACCTAATTGCATAAAACTCAAAACCCAATCAAAAGCTCACCTTAAACTCTTGAAAAGCTTGCTGAAAATGGAGGAGAGAAGGCTCTAGGGTTGCTGTAATTTTCATGGGAGAAAGTGGGGAAGAAGAAGGAAATTGTTTTCTTAACCTTCAATTTCACCTTTTATTTAAAACCAACTTTTTCCTTCTTTTAAATTTTTCCACAAAAGTTGTAAATTCTATAAAACAATCCCACCATTCTCTTCATACCCCAAAACAACGTGAAGACCACTCTTCACTCTCCTTTCATTCATTTTAATTTTTGTTTCTTTAATTAAATTTCCACTTAACATAATTTCTAACCCCTAACCCCTAGGGTTTCTATTAAATTCTTCCTTAAATTTCACTTCCTTCTCACAACTTAGAAAATCACTAGGGTTGCCTAACTAGGGCTTTACACGTGAGAGGAAAAAATTTCCGGGTGTTACACATTTTTTATTTTTAAAGAATTTTATAGCAAATTAGATTTAGTTAAGAATATTCTCGTGGGATCGACTTTTACTTACTTTATTACTTCGTTAGTGACACGTGCACTTGCGTTAGGTGTAGAAAATCACTAACAAATTTTTGGCGCCATTGCCGGGGATATTTCTTAATTGTGTTATTTTGCTATAATTATTTTACTTTATTCTAATTTTTCTTTTCAAGTATCCTTGCTTGATGTCTAACGAAGAGAACGACCAGGATCTTGCACCAATAGATCCAAAGATCGAACAAACATTTCAAGTGAGAAGGAGACAGCAACAACAACCTCTTATTGGAGGAGATAATATGGCTAATCTAGAGGAAGAAAGAAACAATTCTGAATATATTATTGATGAAAGAGACAGACATATTCAAGATTTTGCCATTCTCACGCTTGATGATCGAAACCCTGGTATCATGAGACCAGATCTTCGTGCTATCAGATTCGAGTTTAAACCTGTTATGTTCCAGATGCTTCAAGCAGCTGGGCAATTCAGTGGAGTGGTAACCGACAACCCTCACCGTCATCTCAAAGTTTTTGGAGAAGTGAGCGACTCATTCAATTTTCCCAGAGTTTCTGCTAAAGCATTGAGACTCAAGCTTTTCCATACTCTTTAAGAGACAGAACAAGAAACTGGTTGAACAGCATTCCATCAGACACCATTAATATGTGGGGAGATCTCACCAATAAGTTTATTATGAAATATCATCCACCGGTGAGAAATGCATGAATGAGGAACGAAATCATCAGCTTTCAATAGAATGATGGTGAATCGCTTTACGAGGCTTAAGACAGATTTAAAGAACTATTGAGGCAATGTCTTAATCATGGGATACCACACTAGATTCAGCTGGAGACATTTTACAATGGACTAAATGGCCAAACAAAATCAATTATTGATGCTGCAGCAAACGAAACACTTCTTTCTAAATCCTTCAATGAAGCCTATGATCTACTGGAGAGAATGACAGTGAACAGCTATCAGTGGCCTTTGGATAGAAACCACTCTACAAGGCGGGTTTATGATTTAAATGAAGTTGCTGCTTTAAATGCAAAGATTGCTATGCTGGAAAATGCGATCAAGGCAATGAACAAACCACCTAAGTCGTTAACAATGGAGGTTTCATGCATTTTTTGTGGAGAGAATCACAATGACAATTTATGCCCTACTAACCTAAAATCTGCAAATTATGTGGGGTATACTAGAAACAATAATCCTTACTCGCAGACATACAATCCTAGTTGGAAACAACATTAAAATTTTCAATGGAATTCACAGCAGCAGAATGCTACAGTACCAAACAGATCTGTAGAAAACTACAAGCAAGGTTTCTCATAACCAACTCATATTTCAATGCATCAAGAACAATCAGAAAGCTTTGCCAAAGAATATGCTGCTAAGACAGACGTGATCTTGCAGAACTTAGCCGCATCAAAGAAGAATATGGAGACATAAATGGGGTAGTTGGCTCAATCTTTATGCACAAGGAATACAGGGCAACTACCAAGTGATATTGAAGTTCCACAGATACTAGGAAAAGAGCATTGCAAAGCCATAGTATTGAGGAATAGAAGAGAACTAGAAAGTCCAGAGAAGCAACAGAAAGCAAAGAATTCAAGGAATCAAAACACGGTGGTGAACAAGAAAAGTTAGACGAAACAGAAAATAGCTATCCATCGACTGATGCTGCAACAACACCACAGCAACAGAAGGATGAGTTAAGAATCTAGAAGCCGCCACCACCACCATTTTCTCAAAGACTACAAAATCACACCCAAGACAAGCAGTTTAAGAAATTCCTCGATGTTCTAAAACAACTACACATTAATGTGTCCTTTGTTGAAGCTCTCGAACAGATACCAAATTATACAAAATTTATAAAAGATATTTTATAAAAAAAAAAAAAAAGAAGGTTGAGAGAATATGAGATGGTAGCCATGACTGAAGAGACGAGCAACATCCTACAGAACAAAATTCCACCTAAACTAAAAGATCCTAGCAGCTCCACCATTCCATGTACAATTGGCAACAATTACTTTGGAAAAGATCTATGCGACCTAGGAGCAAGTATTAACCTAATGCCTATGTCGATTTTCAAGAAACTGGTAATAAGAGAAGTTCGACCTACAACTGTAACTTTGCAACTTGCTGATTGCTGACTGACTCATCCTCAAGGGAAGATAGAAGACATGCTCGTAAAGGTAGACAAATTCATTTTTCCAGCAGACTTTATTATACTAGATTATGAAGCAGATCGTGAGGTACCCATCATCCTAGGAAGACCCTTTTTAGCCACTAGAAGAACCTTGATTGACGTGCAAAAATGTGAACTCACTATGAGGGTAAATGATCAACAGGTCACCTTCAATGTTTTGAAGGTCATGAAGTGTCCTTATGATGAGGAAGATTGTTTCAGCATATCAGAAGAAATAAAGATAGAAGAAACAAAACAACTTTATCGAAGCTACAGAAAGCAGTTTGAGGCACTAGTCAGAACAGAGGATAACCTGGAGAGTCTTCGACCATCTAGCGAAGAGGCACTAACATTAAAGCTTAAACAGTTACCATCTCACCTCAAATATGCGTTCTTGGGACTTAAAGATACAGTTCCCGTTATTATTTCCACAGCTTTATCAACCATGCAAGAGAAAAAATTACTGCATGTGCTAAAAAGTCATAAATAGGCTCTCGCTTGGATAGTAAGAGATATAAAGAGGATTAGTCCTAGTATTTTCATGCACAAAATACTATTAGAAGATGGCTATAGTGCATCGATAGAGCAGTAGACAAGGTTAAATCCAATGATGAAATAAGTGGTGAAAAAGGAGATTCTTAAATGGTTGGATGCTGAAATTATTTACCCTATTTCAGACAGCTCTTGGATTAGCCCAGTTCAATGCGTTCCAAATAAAGGAGGAACAACCGTGATAGCCAACAAAAAGAATGAGTTAATTCTAACAAGGATAGTAACAGGATGGAGGATTTGCATGGACTATAGAAAACTAAATAAGGCCACACGTAAGGATCATTTTCCTCTTTCTTTTATCGATCAAATGTTGGACTGTAACGACCCGTCACCTTCCAGCTCGCCCGCGGGGACGTACCGCCATCCGGGTTTCGGTTCGTGCAGTCATCGTACTCATTACCTTCTCTCCCCTAGAAAGAGAGTTTTTTCCTTTCCACCACTCGAACCCAGGACCTCCAGGCTTAAGTACCATGGGCTACAAGTGGTAGTTCCACTTGAGCTAGTAGCCCAAGTGGTACTGCCACTTGTAGCTCATGGTATTTAAGCCTGGAGGTCTTGGGTTCGGGTGGTTGGGAAGGCAAAAATTCCCTTTCCAGGGGGGAGAAGGTCATGAGTACGATGGCTGCATGAACCGGAACCCAGATGGCGGTATGTCCGCGCGGGCGAGCCAGAAGGTGACGGGTCGTTATAAAAAGATGACTTTTTTTTGTAACGACCTGTCACCTTCCGGCTCGCTCGCACGGACGTACCGCCATCCGGGTTCTGGTTCGTGCAGTCATCGTACTCATGACGTTCTCCCCCCAGGACCTTCTCCCCCCTGAAAAGGGAGTTTTTGCCTTCCCCACAACTCGAATCCAAGACCTCCAGACTTAAGTATCATGGGCTACAAGTGGTAGTACCACTTGAGCTAGTACCCAACCAGAAATGTGGCCAACGAGAACGTTGAGCCCCCAAGGGGGGGTGATTGTGATGACCCGGATGTGTAAGTATGTGTACGATGGCTGCACGAACCAGAACCCGGATGGCGTTACGTTCGTGCGGGCAAATCGGAAGGTGACGGGTCTTAAAAATGGGGTCGTCACAATCCCTCATCGCTTGGGGAAGTATGTGGAAATGAAACATATGTAAAGAGACCCTCCCAAGATAATAAGACCCGTTTTGGAGCACAATTTGACAACGGATCCCATAAGAACTCTGAAGTTAATAGTGCTTCGGTGAGAGTAGTACCAGGTTGGGTGACCGATCGGGAAATCCTAGCCAAACAAAGCCATGAGGGGGGGATATTGGGTTACGGCCCAATCCCCAGAGCGGACAATATCTTGCTAGAAAAAGGGGTCGTTACATGGACAGGTTGGCAGGCAAGAAATTCTACTGTTTTCTAGATTGCTATTCTGGGTATAATCAGATCACAATCGCTCCTAAAGATCAGGAGAAAACGACCTTCACGTGTCCTTATAGAACATTCGCTTTTAGGAGGATGGCCTTCGGGTTGTGTAATGCTCCAGCAACGTTCTAGCGATGCATGATGGCCATATTTTCAGACATGGTTTAAGAGTGTTTAGAAATATTTATGGATGATTTCTCCATTGTGGGAGAATCTTTCAACTTATGTTTAAGAAATCTGGAGAAAGTCTTGAAAAGATGCATGGAAACAAACTTGGTACTCAACTGGGAGAAATGTCACTTCATGGTTCCAGAAGGAATAGTGCTTGGGCATCGAGTTTCATAGAAAGGGTTTGACATGGTGGCCCTAGAAAAGGAACCGTGTAAAAACACGCAAATAAGAGACAATGTGCTCGGGTGATGAAGTGTTGCACAAAACCGAAAATAAAGAGAAGAAAATGGGATGAAGATGTAACCGAAATGAAATGGTGCTTGTGTGTGAAGATGGCCGAGAATATAAGGGAAGAATAAGTGCAAGAAAATGGAAAGAAAATGATGATAACTAGTGATGTGTTCGGTGTTGGTGCAATGTGTAAAATCATGGTAAATATGTGAAGAAATGGAGATAAAGATGTATCACAAATTAAAAGTGAAATGTGTGTGAAGATGATGGCCGAAATTAATATGAAATGAAAACATGAAATGAAGGAGAAGATGAAAATACCTTTGGCGGACCCGAGAGCTATCTAATGTTTGGCTCACAGGTACATGTTTTCCCATAGGAAAACAACCGCCGTTAGGCCTACGTTTTCGTCCTCGAACCTTGAACTCTCAAGAGAGAAAGGTGAAGGAAAAGATAAGAGTTCACCTAGCAACCCGAGGGCTAGGGGAACAATGGAGGACTTCTCCACTCGATTAGAAAATCGAGGATACCCATAGGTCTTCTAACACGTCGGTTAGGAAAATAGAAATTTCATAAAGGGCAAAAAATTCCTACAATCACCAATGCAATGCTTTAAAAAGAGAAACCTAGGGTGGATGATTAGGGTTTGGCAATGGAAGAAAGGATTGGAGATGTTGATGAAGATCGAGATGAAGAGACAAGATTGTAATCCATGTGCTTCATCCAAAGGTTGAGGTGCTTTTCTTGTTTTGCTTGATCAATGGTACTAAATGGCCATGTCATCCATCCTTGTGGCCACTACTTGATATACCTGCAAAATTCATACTTTAAATTTGGGCTCTCCTTTGGGCTAAGTCTTCATTTAAGTCCATTTTGTTGGTGAGCCTTTTCTTCTTTGTTGGCTAAGTCTTCAATCCATCATCCACCAACATACATCTAATCTTAACCATTCAATCTAATGCATGATGCAATTTAAATAGTTCATACAAGAAGGCTAGAGTTTTTCAATAAAAGTTCAAAACCAAAATTACAATAATTTATGGGCCGGGAAGACAAATTCCCATCGAGCCAAATGATGAGTCCATCCATATGCTCCAAGTGAGATCTCTAATAAGATCAACTCCTGCAAGAAAAGAAAAAGCAAACTCATTAGTAAAAAGGTTAAGTAAATTTTGGGCCTTAGTTAAATATCTTGTATTGGGCCTCCTTAGCATGTCATCCCCTCCAGTTGGCTGAGGATTTGACCTCAAATCCAAAGATTCAGTCTCCTCTTCACGATTTGCATTTCCAACGTAAGGGGACAAACCTTGGACAATAAAGGTGGATGACAAGAAGATTATTGGTAGTCGGGTGGTCTTACTAAAAAGTCCTTTGGTAAGGGCAGAATGATTGCATTCGGAAGCTACTTTGAAGGGCGTTTGCTCGGTGATGGAGTGAAGGTTTTCAAAATAGTCGAATTCTAAATGTGGTATAATGTGATTGCTGTTATACTCTCTTGAAAAAAGAATTAATCCTTTTATCTTTAAGACTACAGATGCAAGCTTAACATCCAAATGAACCTTGTGATATTCTTGGCTCCAACTAACCCTTAAAATCCAAGTGATCCAATAGCCGGAGGGTAGAGAACTTGTTATTACTAAATCAACGGCTTCGTTGTTCTTGGTTCAATGGTAGAATTTATGATAATCACACGGTGAGGCTAGTTGTTTTAAGAGTTCACCCAATTGTAAATTAGGGCATTTGTTGAGTACATATTTCTACTATGGAACAATGTAGCACAATATGTAGAATCTAGGGAATAGGTTAACTTCTTCAAAAGTTGGCGTGAAGGAGAGTTGATTCTTCCAATATATGGAAATGAGTGAGGTGGAACAATGATCATACTACCAATCCCAAAGATACTCTCTTCACTAATCTCCTTCTTTTCTGGATACCATGTTGATACGTATTTCAAATGGAAAGGTATCACTTCTTCAACCACCATTTCTTCGAAAAGGGAATTTATTTTAAGGAAGGGTAATATTGAGGGGCCTTGTATGTGTGCTTCGTCATAAAAGGGATTAAGATACCACTTGATATGAGAGTGTTCTTGATCTTTTCTTGACATCAACCCATGCTTAGACAAGAAGAGATTTTCCTTGATCTTTTCTTTTTTACGCATAGCGTTGTCACGAGCCACTTGTTCCGGAGTCATAGGTAATAAATTGATTGTCCTTCCGCCAAATTTAAAAGTATATTCCGGTCGTAATGCCATGGTCATCCTAATAGAAGGTGACTGACATTCATTAGGACAACGTTGCAAAGAACCGAGTCCTTATACTTACGAATGGTAAAATCTACGGTTACTTGCTTGGTTACCTTGATGTCACTTCTATCATCCAACCAACTCAGTTTATAAGGCTTAGGGTGGTTAGTGGTTTCCATCCCTAATTTACTGACCATGTCTTGTGAGGCTGCATTAATGCAACTTCCTACGTCAATAATTATGGAGCATACCTTGTCCTTGACTGCACAATGACTTTGGAAGAGATTCTCACATTGACAGTCTTCGTCCACATTCTTAGATATTAAGACTCGCCTTATGACCATTAGTAGAGGTCCTTCTTGAGCCGTACAATCATCGGCTTCTTGATCACTCTCCACTACTATCTCTTCTTCATCCTTATTGTATTGTCCTTCGTCATTTTCACTTTCTCATTCTCCAGTTGATTCTTTAATTACCATCACACGACGGTTAGAGCATTCATTGGCATAGTGTCCTTTGCCTAGACATTTATAACATTGAACATCTCGAGCTCTTTGTCTGTTAGATGGGTTTGCTTGGGTTTTGTTTGTTGGTGTGGGTTTGTCAGTATTAACTGGTGCTTTCGGGGGCCAATTACGGTTAATTGGTCTCTTTTCTTCATTTTTCTAGGGAGGCTTTGGTTTGTCTTGGTCCAAATGTCTAAATGAAAATTTGCTAGGAAAATTGGTCTTACATTTTCTTGTTAATTGTCTTTCCACCGTGTGTGCTAATGGAACGCCCAAGTCCATGGCCTCTAGTTGCTGTATCTCAATTGCGTCTCCAATATCGCGATTTGATCCATGAATGAATCTCGTGATGAGTTGTTCCTCGGGCTTTTCAATAGCACAACGCATATTGAGTGTTTCAAACTCAGTGAGGTATTCATCAACTGTGAGGCTATTTTGTCTTAGGTTGTGGAGTTGATGAAAAAGTTCGTGCTTGTAGTGTCGGGGAACGAATCTTTTGTGCATGAGTTCCTTCATGGAATTCCATGTGGAGATGGGGTATCCTGTGGAGACGGGTTATCCTATGGATCTCATTCGTTGGGCTCTAAGGTTGGACCACCATAGTGCTACGTGGCCTGTGAGTTCTAGTGAGGTAAGTTGGATTTTTATTCTTTCGGAGTAATCATGACAATCAAAAACTCGTTCAACCTTATCTACCCAATCCAAAAAGGTATGACTGTCACACGTTGTAACGCCCCGAAAATCCACCCAGGTTCCCGATGCGCACAGGGACTGTTCTGATACCATAACTGTAACGCCCCGAGTTTCCACGACTCGGTTTGCTACAGGGACAACTCTGGCTAACACAACCCTCTTAACTATCCCACTCACTTAAACCTCCAACGCTGGAAATACCTTCCAATAAAACTCCGCAACAGAATTAAAACTAACTTCCCGAGGTTTCCTTATATCTTACCTAGCTGCCTAGACTCACTAATTTCTCTTAATGCTACCCGTTAGTCACCACAACGTCCTCCCCAAAAAATTTGGCAGAGTAACGCCTGAAAATGACGCCCCCAAAATGCTAAGTCTTCCATAAAATCAATCCTTACCCAATCCAGAATACTCCTACTCATCTAACAAACATACGTAATCTCCAGGTAGCAATAACGAGAGGAACTAAAGAACTATCATCCATAAGCCAAGAAAATCCACAGTATAGGGTGACACATCACCCTTAACTATGAATACATACGACAATTACACAATACTCCCACAGCAACAGAAGAACAAAAAGAATTCCTACTCCCTATCCACATTATGCCACGGCTCCATGGGTCGAGTCGCCCTAACACTGTCATCAACCAGGGCCCTGGTCGCAACGCCACCACCGCACATAA
>CM039505.1:24272996-24351708 GCA_022432975.1 Begonia masoniana | reverse complement strand
CTATCAGATTTATCTTTGAAGTCTACGATTTTGGAGAAGATTCGAGAAGCTCAGCAGGAATATTCCGAGTGCAATAAGTTCAAACTGAGTATGTTGTCTGATGATCGGATTGAGTTCAGCTACTCGGATGATGGTATTCTGTAGTTCAGAAATCGATGGTATGTTCCAAGCAATGAGCATCTTCGGAAGGAGATTTTAGCTGAAGCTCATTCGTCGAGGTTTTTTGTTCACCCAGGCAGTACGAAGATGTACAGGGACCTCAAACAACATTATTGGTGGCCAAGCATGAAGAAGTCGGTTGCAAAGTTTGTAGAGACATGCTTGGTCTGTCAGCAGGTTAAAACAAAACATCAGAGACCTGCTAGGAAGTTGCAGCCTTTGCCGGTTCCTGAATGGAAGTGGGACCAGGTTTCGATAGATTTTGTTGTCGGTTTGCCTCAGACGACGAAAGGATTTGATGGCATATAGGTGATCGTAGATCGTTTAACTAAATCAGCCCATTTTTTACCGGTGAAGATGACGTATAGCATGGATCAGTTTACTGATTTATATATTAAGGAGATTTTGAGGTTACATGGTGTATCGATTTCTATTGTATCAAACAGGGATGCGAGGTTCATATCGAAGTTTTGGAAGAGTCTGCATAAGGCGATGGGGACTCGGTTGAACTTCAGCACTGCTTTTCATCCTCAGACGGATGGACAATCTGAGCGGACTATTCAGATTCTTGAGGATATGCTTCGAGCTTGTGTGCTTGAGTTTCATGGTTCTTGGAGCAGGTATCTGCCTTTGGTGGAGTTCTCGTATAACAATAGTTATCAGGATACTATTGGTATGGCTCCATACGAGGCTCTATATGGAAGGAAATGCAGATCGCCTCTTTATTGGGATGAAGTCGGAGAAGCCAGTGTGATTGGACCTGAGATTGTACAGCAGACGACAGATAAGATTAAATTCATTCGGCAGTGTATTTTGACAGCTCAGAGCAGACAGAAGAGCTATGCCGATGGTAGGAGGTGGGAGCTGGAATTTGAAGTAGGAGATGAAGTTTTTCTGAAGATCTCGCAGTTTAAGGGTGTGATGAGGTTCAGGAAGCAGCGTAAGTTAACTCCGAGGTATGTTGTACCATTCCCAATCACGAAGAGAGTGGGAAAGACGGCATATCAGTTGGAGCTGCCTACTTCGATGGTGGGAGTGCATAACATTTTTCATGTATCGATGCTGCGGAAGTGTCTAAGGGATCCACCACATGCCGTGGTGCAGCAGGAGATTGATGTGCAGCCAGCCCGTGTCAGTGTATGGTTATCGAGGCAGCGCTCGACAGATGGATAGGGCACATCAAGCGGTTAGATAGCCCACACCATCTGAAGGGAGGAAAACCCGCTCACCACGGAACGCTAGGTCTGAACCTCATCCTCGATAACCCATTCCATGCGTTGTTTACATGATACTTTACTTGCATTTCTTACATTTCCTTTTTCATGAAATCAATGCATAAACTCGTTTTCATGACGTTTTGTAAAACCATGATGCATGAACAAATAAATGCATAACATAAACATAAACAACGTGAATACCATCAAAACATCACGAATACCATCAAAGCCTCACAAAAGCACAACCTATAAAATAACTAAACCTAAGCTACCCATCCAAAACATATAAACATACATTGCACCAATTTTCCTTAACAACCAAAACGACGTATGGTGTAGGCCTATCGGCCACAATAAGTCACGAGAACTTATCTTGGGTCCTTAGCACACCGAGCTCCGTCTGTGAGCTTTGTTCACCTAGGCAAATTCGTAACATTCTTTATTAAAACCGGGCCTAAACAATCAAACTCCGGAAACTAACGAAACTCCTAGCTAAAGGAAATTTTCTAAAATTCTAATTTACTTCTCTCGAGCATTTTGTCGAGCAATTCGCGCTCAAGATTAACCAAGCCTCCATTAATGGAGTTTTCACAAGTTTCCAACCTCAAAATTTGCAACCCAACCGTTAATACTATCTAACTACGTCCAATAATCACAAATACGCCCATTTAAGTAGTAAATACGATAAACCTAACCGTTTCTAACATAATCCCTTGATTTTGCAAAACCCTAACAAATAACCTCTCTCAAAACCAAAATCTAACGTCCCAAAACAGTAGAATCTTACCTAGGATACTGCTTGGAGAAGAAAACGCGAAGAAGAATCGATGATCAGAGTGGAAGAACCATCAAAGAATGAAAAAAATCGCCAAAGAGGGAGAAATGCCTCTGGTGATTTCGTGAAGTCCAGAATAGGGGAGGAGAATGGTGATTTTAAATAAATTTTAACATGCAAAATTACTATTTTGCCCTTTTGTTTAATTATTCACTTATTTCGTTATTTAACTATTGATTCGGTTTCTCCAAAAATTTTTATTTCACAAAAAATTCAGATTTATTACTAGGGCTCTAATAAAACTTTCTGTTTGTAAAACGGACTTAATTTACTATATTTACTAAAATACCCTTATATTACGAAAAATATCAAAACTCGTAAAACCGGCGTTACATCTCCAAAAATTCCCTTATTCCTCCAGATACTCTAATTTATTCCTAGGGTTCCAATAAAACTTTACGTTCACAAAACGGACTTAATTTGATATATTTACAAAAATACTATTACATAGCGAAAAATCAAAACCTGTAAAACCGGGTGTTAAACCTTCTCTAGCCATCATCTGTTCCATCATGCGAGATTGGGTACCAACTAATTCTGTCAACTGTCAGATAGCATTGTCCCTTTCGTTAGCTTCTCCGTGTCGTCCTCTCACCATTTTGTAAATCCTACATGTAGTTATAAACTGAAACTAAAACTTAAACTTAAACACTTACAGTTGATGAAGCGCTCTCATGTGGCAGATTGGGCAATCCGGTAGTCTACAGGAACGATTTTAAAATCTGAGTGCTGTGATACCAACACTATAACTGTAATACCCGGCTCGTACGGATTTTTAGAATATTATTATTATATTGTTAGATGACATTTTTGCAAATATGTCAAATCAGATCCGTTTTATGAAAAGAAAGCGTCATTACGATCCTAACGATTAATAGGAATTTTAAGAAATTTTGGGTAATTTTAGGAGTTTTGACGCTATATTCCGAGTGATTAGGTTTCTCGTAACATGAATGACCTTTTAGTAAAAATAGTAAACGAGGTCCAAATTTCAAACGGACAGTTTTAATAAATCACAAATAATAAGTTGAACCTATTGGTGAAATAAGAAAATTTCGAGAATCCGAATCCTTGGTCGATTAACGAAACGAAGGACGAAACATATATAAAAACTATGGAAGGGCATTTTAGTAATTTGCCAAATCAAATTATAAAAATAACCTAAATCTTCTTTCTCCTCATTTTCTTCTCTGGCCGCGAGAAACCAGAAGCTTTCTCCCTGCGACCTCCCTCTGCCGTCGACGTTTTCCTCCGTTCCGACCTCCGTTCGTTCCGTTTTCTTCACGCTTTCTCCTTCAATCGACGTTCTAGGTATGAACGTACGATCTTAGAGCTTTTATTTCAATGTTTACGGAGTTTCAAATAATTAGATTCGTTTAGGGTTTCGATTAAAAACGAGATTTAGGGTTCGAAATTTATAGGTTTGCCGTAATAAAGGATATAAAGGATGTATTGAACGTTATTGGACGAATTTAAACCGATTTGTGAAAAAGTTAAAAATTAGGGATTTTCGAGTTTTTAAGGAAAAACTCGTAAATTGTGAATTGAGGTGCCAAGCGTAAATTGCTCGAATAGATAGCTCAATAAATTGGAATAGAACTTTAGGAAGTTTCCTTAGTTAAAGTTTTGTAAATTTGGACGATCGATTGTTTAAACTCGTTTTAACGTCGATATTATGTTTTGCCTCAGACAAACAACGATCGTGGACGGAGCTTGAGCTGCTTTGGACAGGAGGTAAGTTCTCGTGATCTTCTTTGGCCGATTGGCCTACACCGTACGTCGAATGTCGTCTCGAGGAGTTTTGGAGATGCGTTTGTTTAATTGTACTTTGTTTGGGTAGCTAGGTTTTAGGGGTTTATAGTTTACGCTTTACAGTCTTGATGGTACACGTTATTGTTTGTTTACTTTAAGATATTGAACTGTTCACGCATCATTTATTTTAAAGAAAAGCATGAAAATGAACTTCCGCACAGAGTTTTAAAGATAACGTAAAGCATAGCATTGACCGAAAGGCTTATTGGCCGAAAGGCGTATTGGCCGAAAGGCGTATTGGTCACGCGAGGTGGGGCTCAGGCACGGCTGTACGTGTTGTAAGCGTGCACCCCCCGCGTCTAGTTGGTAAGAGTAGTCCGCCCGCTGGATGAGCTCTCTCCGGTTAGAGGGATAGGATCTCGGTGACACCTATTGAGCATTGCATAGTAAAGAAAACATACATGATTAAAGAACTCATTCGCACAGCATGC
Source organism: Begonia masoniana (assembly GCA_022432975.1). Lineage (NCBI taxonomy): Eukaryota > Viridiplantae > Streptophyta > Magnoliopsida > Cucurbitales > Begoniaceae > Begonia > Begonia masoniana. The sequence goes on along the minus strand of CM039505.1, from coordinate 24,347,254 downwards.
ATTGCATTTACGAGTCTTACTGGGATTTCATCTCATAGTGTATTGTATGGTGTAGGTGACCTAGACATCGAGGCAGGTGAGGATGATGTCCCTCCTCCTGAGGCTTGAGTCCAGTTGACGGAGGATGGCTGTGGTGGTGTGCTGGCGCAGTCGAGGCTTATCTGACCCGTGGGGACAGTATGTATAGATTATGAGGGCTTTGGGACATTTTGGGCTGTTGGTAGTATAGACATTAGAGAATGCTTGATTCTGGTAGTTGATAGGATTACGTTTTAACACTTTCAAACGTTTTGGAAATGTTTTGGGTGATTTTGAAACAGGTAGGTTTGTTTAGATTTTAAACATATCCATGCAGTTAGGTTTCATGAAAATGTACATGGTTTTAAATACGTTTTGAGTCGGTTTTAGTGATAGTGGAGTGAAATGTAAGTTTAAGTGTTAATGTTGATGAGGTTCAGGAAGTATAGGAATGTGGGTTAATGTAGGAAAAAGTTTAAGTGTTTTGCTCTCTAGAATTCGGATTCCAGAGAGCAACTTGTAAATAGAAATCAAGATGGCGATCAAACGCTGCGAAGGCCGGCGATCGGGCGCCGCGCACACTCTTCACCCTCTTTCCGATTTTGCCCTCCCATTTGTTTTAATTGAAATTGGTTTTAATTTAATTGTTTTAAATGTTTTAAAAAGTTAGATTTAAATTCTGATTTCGATTCTGGTTTCGATTTCGGTCTAGGTTCCGCCTAGAGTTTATTTTAAGTATTAGGATAAAAAAAAATAGTACGGATAAATTGGGTACAGTGCTAGGGTCGTCACAACTTATGGTATCAGAGCCCCCGGGTTTGAAAAACGGTTCTGTAGACTGCTCGACTACACAGCCACTATGCGGACATTCTTCATCAACTGTAAGTATGTTTATAGCTTTGTTTTATTCGATTTCTTAGAGTGTTTGTTTAAACTTTTTATAGGAGTTGTTTATAAAAAATGGTGCATCGAGAAAATGACCGAGACGACCGAGACGATACGATTGATACCCTCAAGGATTTTATTGCCCAGCAGTCTCAGCACATGGAGAGACAGGCTCAGCAGATGGAGAGGCAGTCTCAGCAGCTGGGTACTCTTATAGACCGAGAGGGCACTAGAGCTCGGGAGGCAGCTATTCCGGGTAACCGTGGGATGGAGAGATTTCAGAAGCTCCAGCCCCCTATATTTAGCGGACAGTCCACTGATCCCTCTTTAGCTGAGGAGTGGATTCGCACGATGGAGGACATGCTGGCGTATGCTAGCATTGAGGACGGGGAGAAGGTAGCGTTGGTGACTTACCACTTGGCCTTAGATGCCCAATTTTGGTGGGACACAGTGAAGACGACCACCGATGTTACTATTATGGGCTGGGAGAGGTTCAGGACATTGTTCTACGATAAGTATTTCAGCCATACCGTACGGGAGGCGAAGATGGTTGAATTTATGCAGTTACGGCAAGTTGGTTCGATTGCCGAGTATGTGAGGAAGTTCGAAGCCTTTTCTCGATTCGCGCCACGTCAGGTCAGCGTAAATGAGGACAAGGTACGCAGATTCTTACAGGGACTTAGCCAGGAGTTCCGGATGCGCCTTACTATATCTGGGGTACGGAATGTATCCTACGACGATATTGTGGCTAGAGCTCTTGATATTGAGGATGTTGAGCAGAGTTCTACCAGACGGAGGGAGCCATCTAAGGGCTTCTTCCGAGAGATCCAACCTCAGTCACTGAACCGAGGTTGGCAGCCGAGAGCACAGCCCCAGTAGCAGCAGAGGGGTGTGAAGAGACCTCTTGAGGGAGGTAACGACCGGGGAAATGGGAAGCAGGTACAGGGCGCTTCTCAGGCACCTGTCTGCCCTAAATGTCAGAAGGAGCACACTGGCCAGTGCAGGATGGGCACGAATGTATGTTATTAGTGTGGAGAGCCAGGCCATTTTGCTAAAGACTGCCCGAAGCAGGGTCAAGATCGGTCGGGCAGTGATCAAAGGAGAGTTATGCCCAGGATCTTCGCTTTTATCGAGCTTGGTGATGTTGATAACGAGGATCAGCCTGCCGTGATAGTAGGTACTATATTGGTTACTGGCATTCCTGTATTTTCTTTATTAGACACGGGGGCTACGCATTCTTTTGTGTCCACCGCTTGTGTGTCTAGATTGAGGCTTGCGCCTGAGTTAGCAGAATGCGAGTATAGTGTGATGCTACCTTCAGGAGAGCGTATGCAGTCAGGTCGTGTAGTCCAGGGTAATATTATCTCGATTGGGGATCGTACCCTCTATGCTCGCCTTATTGTTATGGGCATCGAGCACTATGATCTTATCTTAGGGATTGACTGGCTATCGCAGCATTTTGCCACCATCGATTGTCGATCCGGGATTGTGACCTTCTGACCCCCAGGTAAAGCCGAGTTTTCTTATCAGGCAATAAGCAGATTGAGTAGCTTGCCTATTTCTTAGTCCATGAAGGTCAACGAGCAGTTTAAAGGTGCGTGCTCTATTTATTTGGCCTCTGTATTTGATTGTCAGTTGCTCAGCGGAGAAAAGCCGAGCGACATTCCTATTGTCAGAGAGTTCTCTGGGATCTTTCTTGATGATCTTCCCGGGTTACCACCAGACCGAGAGATCGAGTTCACTATTGATGTCTACCCAAACTCCGCGCTGAGGTTTAAAAACCCGTATCGATTGGCACCAGCTGAGTTGAGAGAGCTGAGAACTCAGCTTGATGAGTTGTTAGAGAAGGGATTTATTCGACCCAGTGTATCGCCTTGGGGTGCGCCCGTTCTGTTTGTCAAGAAGAAAGACGGGACCCTCAGGATGTGCATTGATTACAGGGAGATGAACAAATTGACGGTGAAGAATAAGTATCCACTACCTCGGATTGATGATTTATTTGATCAGCTGCAGGGTGCTCGAGTATTTTCGAGGATTGATCTACGCTCGGGTTACAATCAGCTGAAGGTCCGGAAGGATGATATATCGAAGACGGCATTCCGAACGAGGTATGGGCATTATGAGTTCCTTGTCATGTCTTTTGGACTTACTAATGCCCCTGCAGCGTTTATGGATTTGATGAACCGTGTCTTCAAGGAGTATCTGGACAAGTTCGTGGTGGTTTTCATCGACGACATTCTGATCTACTCTAAGACGAAGGAAGAACACGAGGAGCATCTGAGGATTGTTCTGAGGACCCTATGTCAGCACCAGTTGTATCCAAAGTTCTCCAAATGTGAATTTTGGTTGGATCAGATCAGTTTTCTTGGCCATGTCATATCGCAGGATGGAGTTTCCGTGGATCCGAGCAAAATTCAGGAGGTCAGGGATTGGCCACAGCCGAAGAACGTACGAGAGGTACGCGGATTTCTCGGGTTGGCTGGCTATTATCGGAAGTTCATAGAGGGATTTTCGACAGGTGAAAGCAGAGCACCAGAGACCGGCCGGAACGTTATTGCCACTGCCGATTCCAGAGTGGAAGTGGGAGCAGATCTCCATGGATTTCATTGTGGGGCTCCCGAGGATGACGAAGGGCCATGACGGCATATGGGTTATTGTGGACCGATTGACAAAGTCGGCCCACTTCTTATCTGTGAAGATGGCGTCTTCTATGGATCAACTCGCAGAGCTCTATGTACAGGAGATTGTGAGATTGCACGGAGTGCCGATTTCTATTGTCTCGGATCGAGATCCGAGGTTCACGTCGAAGTTCTGGAAGAGTCTGCACAAAGCTATGGGGACTCAGCTTAATTTCAGCACAGCATTTCATCCTCAGACTGATGGTCAGACAGAGAGGACGAATCAGATTTTAGAGGATATGCATAGAGCATGTGTGCTGGAGTTTCAGGGATCGTGGAGCAGGTATTTGCCACTGATCGAGTTCTCCTATAACAACAGCTTCCAGGCTACCATTGGCATGGCTCCGTATAAAGCCTTATATGGTCGAAAGTGTAGATCTCCACTATATTGGGACGAGGTTGGTGAGGCCAGCATCGTTGGTCCGGAGATTCTGCAACAAACGGCAGAGAAGATTGCCATTATCCGACAGCGTATTGAGGTAGCTCAGAGCAGACAGGAGAGCTATGCTGACACTAGACGAAGAGAGCTAGAGTTCGAAGAAGGTGACGAAGTTTATATTAAAGTATCTCCGTTCAAAGGCGTTGCGAGATTTGGAAGGAGGGGTAAGTTGAACCCTCGGTATGTGGGGCCCTTTTCTATTCTGAAGAGGATCGGGAAGATGGCGTACAGATTGCAGCTTCCAGCTTCTATGGAGGGTATTCATGACGTATTTCACGTGTCCATGTTTCGGAAGTGTTTGCATGATCCATCACATGCCATGGAGGCAATAGACATCGAGGTACAGCCTACCTTGACCTATGAGGAGAAGCCGGTATGCATTCTGGAGTCTTCCATCAAAGTATTGCGCAACAAGGAGATTCCGCTGGTTAAAGTTTTATGGCGGAACCACGAGGTGGAAGAAGTTACATGGGAGAGACAGCAGGATATGATGATTAAATATCCTGAGTTATTTGTATAGTTAAATTTTGTGGACAAAATTCTAAATAAGGTGGGTAGAATGTAATACCCGGCTCGTACGGATTTTTAGAATATTATTATTATATTGTTGGATGACATTTTTGCAAATATGTCAAATCAGGTCCGTTTTACGAAAAGAAAGCGTCATTACGATCCTAACGATTAATAGGAATTTTAAGAAATTTTGGGGAATTTTAGGAGTTTTGACACTATATTCCGAGTGATTAGGTTTCTCGTAACATGAATGACGTTTTAGTAAAAATAGTAAACGAGGTCCAAATTTCGAACGGAAAGTTTTAATAAATCACAAATAATAAGTTGAACCTATTGGTGAAATAAGAAAATTTCGAGAATCCGAATCCTTGGTCGATTAACGAAACGAAGGACAAAACATATATAAAAACTATGGAAGGGCATTTTAGTAATTTGCCAAATCAAATTATAAAAATAACCTAAATCTTCTTTCTCCTCATTTTCTTCTCTGGCCGCGAGAAACCAGAAGCTTTCTCCCTGCGACCTCCCTCTGCCGTCGACGCTTTCCTCCGTTTCGACCTCCGTTCATTCCGTTTTCTTCACGCTTTCTCCTTCAATGACGTTCTAGGTATGAACCTACGATCTTAGAGCTTTTATTTCAATATTTACGGAGTTTCAAATAATTAAGTTCGTTTAGGGTTTCGATTAAAAACGAGATTTAGGGTTCGAAATTTATAGGTTTGCCGTAATAAAGGATATAAAGGATATATTGAACGTTATTGGACGAATTTAAACCGATTTGTGAAAAAGTTAAAAATTAGGGATTTTCGAGTTTTTAAGGAAAAACTCGTAAATTGTGAATTGAGGTGCCGAGCGTAAATTGCTCGAATAGATAGCTCAATAAATTGGAATAGAACTTTAGGAAGTTTCCTTAGTTAAGGTTTTGTAAATTTGGACGATCAATTGTTTAAACTCGTTTTAACGTCGATATTATGTTTTGCCTCAGACAAACAACGCTCGTGGACGGAGCTTGAGCTGCTTTGGACAGGAGGTAAGTTCTCGTGATCTTCTTTGGCCGATTGGCCTACACCGTACGTCGAATGTCGTTTCGAGGAGTTTTGGAGATGCGTTTGTTTAATTGTACTTGGTTTGGGTAGCTAGGTTTTAGGGGTTTATAGTTTACGCTTTACAGTCTTGATGGTACACGTTATTGTTTGTTTACTTTAAGATATTGAACTGTTCACGCATCACTTATTTTAAAGAAAAGCATGAAAATGAACTTCCGCACAGAGTTTTAAAGATAACGTAAAGCATAGCATTGGCCGAAAAGCTTATTGGCCGAAAGGCGTATTGGTCACGCGAGGTGGGGCTCAGGCACGGCTGTACGTGTTGTAAGCGTGCACCCCCCGCCTCTAGCTGGAAAGAGTAGTCTGCCCGCTGGATGAGCTCTCTCCGGTTAGAGGGATAGGATCTCGGTGACACCTATTGAGCATTGCATAGTAAAGAAAACATACATGATTAAAGAACTCGTTCGCACAGCATGCATTGCATTTACGAGTCTTACTGGGATTTCATCTCATAGTGTATTGTATGGTGTAGGTGACCTAGACATCAAGGCAGGTGAGGACGATGTCCCTCCTCCTGAGGCTTGAGTCCAGTTGACGGAGGATGGCTGTGGTGGTGTGCTGGTGCAGTCGAAGCTTATCTGACCCGTGGGGACAGTATGTATAGATTTTGAGGGCTTTGGGACATTTTGGGCTGTTGGTAGTATAGACATTATAGAATGCTTGATTCTGGTAGTTGATAGGATTACGTTTTAACACTTTCAAACGTTTTGGAACTGTTTTGTGTGATTTTGAAACAAGTAGGTTTGTTTAGATTTTAAACATATCCATGCAGTTCGGTTTCATGAAAATGTACATGGTTTTAAATACGTTTTGACTCGGTTTTAGTGATAGGGGAGTGAAATGTAAGTTTAAGTGTTAATGTTGATGAGGTTCAGGAAGTATAGGAATGTGGGTTAATGTAGGAAAAAGTTTAAATGTTTTGCTCTCTGGAATTCGGATTCCAGAGAGCAACTTGTAAATAGAAATCAAGATGGCAATCGGGCGCTGCGAAGGCCGGTGATCGGGCGCCGTGCACACTCTTCCCCCTCTTTCCAATTTTGCCCTCCCATTTGTTTTAATTGAAATTGGTTTTAATTTAATAGTTTTAATTGTTTTAAATGTTTTAAAAAGTTAGATTTAAATTTCGATTTCGATTCTGGTTTCGATTTCGGTCTAGGTTCCGCCTAGAGTTTATTTTAAGTATTAGGATAAAAAAATCAGTACGGATAAATTGGGTACAGTGTTAGGGTCGTCACAATAACGACCCTCGCGGGCCGCCACAATACTTGACATAACTTACATGAACTTAGACACATTTTTGGAGGTAAAATTTTTTCGACTTTTCCTTGCAACTTTAAAATGGTTTTTAAACTTTCGAATCTCATTAAACATAATTGGAAGCATGCTTAAAACGTATTTAAAAGAACTCGTTTAGAGTCGTAAGGAAGCATCATAAAAATCAAAACAAGAAAACAAAGTACCCACATCACATGTGGTGCGGTACGCCCTGCGCGCGTAATTCGCCCGCACCACGCAGCCCGCGCCGCGCGTACTTCAGTCGTCGCGTGCACCTATCCCCGTGCACCGCACCAGCTTGCTCCTGCTTTCCCATTCTTTTCTTTCACCTTTTCTTCATTCTCATACCTAATACACTTCGTACTTTCCTCAACCCACTTCCAACCATTTTGAACCACTCCAAATCATAACATTATTCCATCACTTCCAAGCACCTAAATCATCATATACATCATCTAACCACCATCAACATGAAAACCTTTCAATCGAATTAAAAAAAACTGAAGTACGTAGTGAAAATTACGAAAACAAAACGCATTGATGTATCTAAAACTGAACATATCCATATGGACGAAATAGACTCCCAAACTGTTTCAGTATTTTCTAAATCTCAAAAACTATCTATACATCCTATTAGAAAGACTACAAAACAAGTACTTCAAACAGTAAAACATCACACACGGGTCAAAATGTTGCATGACTGCCACGAGCTCGTTCCTCCAACTGTACCTATTCATCAACTTGAGGCTCAAAGTCCTCATATGTACGATCAGTACCTACATCACAAAGTTTAACTAATGAGCCTAATGCTTAGTAAGAGTATATCAATGCTATAAAATGCTCGTGCTATGAATGATCATTTTCAAAACATGTACATACTTTACATTTCATTCAATTGCAGTGACATTGTGGTTAAAGGAGAGGAGTATGCTCAGTAAACATGTCATGTGTCCCTCCAGCCCAGGTCAGCCCCATGATCCGCGAAGTTTTAACCCCCCCGGCCCACCCAGCGGTAAGGATATGCAGGGCTTACGGTGGACAATGTCGTATGTCATTCATCATCTCACAACTTAACCGATACATTACATAACATGACATGTTCTTATCTTTCTTATGTAAAACATATGTATAAAACATTTTTCATGATTTCTTGAAAACGTGGTGCATGAACATATAGTGTGCATATAACATAACATAACATGTAGACATATCCTCAAGACATTTCAATAAAACAACGATACTTAACATAAAACATATTCTAATAACTTAACTACCCATCAGTATACCCCTTAAAGCATATAAAACCTAGTACCTTTATGATGTAGGCCTTAAGGGCCGAAAACATGCAACATAATCTTACCTCAAGTCCTTAGCAATAAACTTGAAAATTTGATCACTTTTTCTTTTTGCTGCAACCACATAAAATACAATTCCATAACATTAAAATTTGGCAACCAATCCTACATTCACCAAACAATGCTTGTAAATCCAAATCAACCAAGAATGTCATTCAAATCCAATACAAGAACTCCAATTCAATTTACTTAACATCAAACAAATCAGATTCAAGCAGCATCAACTAACCACTTTTCAAAAACTCAAGCCAAAACCAATAGTTTTTCTCGGAATAATCCTAACATTTTGGTTTAAATTGTAAGCCTCATAACTTAATCAATTCTTACCCAAATCAATTGATTCAAAAGCCAAAATCTTCCTTAGCATGTCTAGTTTATCATAGCATCAACCGTTTCTCAAAAGAAAATCGAAATCAAAATAGAAAAACCAAAAACCAAACTGCCAACTAAAATTTCCAAGTTTTGCCCAAAAATTTCAAAAAATCATAACTTAATCAATTCTTATCCGATTTCAACAATTTAACAGCCAATTAAACCTTAAGATGTCTATTTTATGTAACGACCCTCATACTATTCCTAATTTCTTGTACGAAATTCTTCTTTTCTTTCTCTTTTTTTTTTTATACTTAATGTATAAGTAGAAAACAATTTAATAAAACGTTTAAAACAATTACAAAACAATTAATCATAAACCAATACGTACCCAAACACCTACAAAATACAACCTCACCGTTTCACTAACACGATTCTATTTATACCACAATTTCTATCCACATCGCAAATATACATTTCACAATACCATTCGACGTAAAACAGCCCTGTATTCTCACTCGGAACGACTCGAGACATAGTTAAATAAAACACGTTTTCACGAAAACAAACTGCATGGATCCGTTTAAAAACTAAACAATCCCTCCTGTTCAAAATAAAACTCCAAGCAGTTCAGTACGTTTCAAATAAAAGGTTTTCCAAAAGCAGTTTATAAAATAAGTTTCCAAAGCCTCAAAACAAAAACCTATCAACTATCAGCTAACTAGAAACAAACATCCTATTATGTTCTACTATACAATTTTCATCTAACCAATCCATCATTCACCCAGAATATCTCAATACCCTCAAAATAAAAACGTAAATCCCCACGGGTCGGTTAAGCATCGACTGCCCAGCACACTCCCACGGGCCATCTTTCATCAACCGATCATGCCACGGGTGGAGGGATCCCATCCTCACCTGTGTAGAGGTCACCTACACCACAGATATAAGTCGTGAGCTTAAGGCTCAGTAAGTCTACGTGAATGCAATGCATGCTATGCGTGCCGTTCGTAAAAACATGCTTCCTTTTCCTTTCATTTCATTTCATTACAGATACAGATACAGATATGTTACCGTGGCCTCACTCTCGCTAGATAGGAGCGGCACATCCCACGGTTGGATAGTCCCTCGTATCTAACCGGGGGGAAGACATGCTCCCCAAGCAGCCATGTCTGAACCACCGCCAACGCCGTAACCAGATTACAGACATTTTACCTTTTCATTATACTTTACCTTTTTTATGAAAACATGCATAGAAATTCCTTTTTCGTGCTTTTCAGAAACATGATGCATGAACGTGCAATGCTATAAACATAATTAAAGCATAAACGAACAATAAATATAAACATACAACACATAACTAAAACTAACTACCCAACTAATTACCCGACTCAACCTACATTCTCCAAGTTCCTCGACCAACATAGAATCATATGGTGTAGGCCAATCGGCCAAACAAGTCACGAGAAACTTACCTGTCTTCTGTAGCTCGCTGGGTTTGGCATCACACGTCACCTATGGCTCGACCTATGACAAACATTCAAACTTCATTAAATCAAAATTACATTCGCCAATTTACTCTCAAACTACTATTTCAAGCCTAATCCAACTAAAACTTAACTAAACGGGCCACTAATTCGGGTTTGGTAAAACCGACCCGAAACTTCAAACGCGCGTAACTTTCGCGTCGGTTATCAGAATCGAACGATTCTAGCGGCCACGTACTCCTCTAATAACCTATTTTAATCTGCTAAAAGGAATTTTAAAACAAATGACCGGAGCTAGGTCAATTTTGCAGAAACCCGAAACTGCCCTTTTTCGGAGAATTCCACTTTTTCGATTTTTCATCAAATTTCATCAATTTCCTCACTAATCTATCCTTTTAACATCCAATTAACATAAACTAACCTAAAATCGAAGTTCCAATTCATAAAACCCGAATTGCCCTAATCGGGCTTCACTGAAATTTCGCCCAAATTGGGCACTCCTCGGCCAAGCAACGATAGCCGGCCCAAGGGTTGGCAAACCCACGCTGGAAGCAACCTATTTTGGCCGGAGATCGGAGCTCAATCGAGCTCGCCACCCACTGCCTTAAACCGAACCAAAATGGAGGAGAAAACCGAGCTTACCGTTCGGTTTTGTGCGTGAGGACGGTCGGAGATCGCACGTCGCCGTCGTCTGGTCGGAGAGGGCCGGAAAATGCCGGCGTTCGTCGGAGGAGAGTCGCCGTCGTCGTCTCCCCTGTTCGCTCACAGAGCTCGGGCTCGAGCTCGAACAAACAACAGAAATCGTTTCTGTTGTTTGTTTTGTTTTTATTATAATTATAATAATAATAATAAAAATAATAAAAATAATAATAATTATAATTATAATAAACTACAACTACTTCTTTAATTAGTCTATCAATTCGGTCTCTTTGCAATTTCCTTATTTCTCCAAATATTCCAATTTAATCTTAGAGTTCTAACAAAACTCACCGTTTCCAAAACGGACTTATTTTGTTATTTTTACGAATTGACATACTAAAAGGGTAAAACGGGAACTCTAGCATTACTCTTTTCGATTTGGGTTTCTAAAATTTTACTTATTCTTCTACAAATTCCCGTAAATTTCTAGGGTCCTAATAAAACTATCCGCTCGCAAAACGGACCTAATTTACTTATTTACCAAAATAGCCTTGGAGCGGAAATCCTAAAAATTTGGGTGTTACATCCTTCCCTCCTTAATTGGAATTTTGTCCCCAAAATTATTGCTTGGTTAAGCTTCCAACTACTCACCCTCACATTACCTAAGTAATTATACTCTCAATACAATCTCGACACTTCTTTAGTCAAAATAAATCATCGACATTGACAGCTTCGTACGTCTCCAAAGTCCCAAGTCCTCCTAGTTAGGCACTCAATCACTCAATTGTCCATGCGTCCAACGACTTCCACTTAACCAATCTTGGATTAGACGCTCAAATTCTTCTATTTTAACTTCAACCCTAGTCCTTCCTCGAATTGAATTCAATTACTTCCCTACTTTTCTCATACCACATCAATATAACGCATCTATAGCCATCATAATTCCTCGAAGTTTCTTCTCTTACTTAATACGAAGGACCTAATACATAGCCTTCTTATCTTAATTCCTCCACTTCCAAGTCCTCCTACACCTTACCATCAAATTTTTTAATCCATTACTCACACTCATACACCCATGAATATTGGGCAAACATGACATTCCATTAGTCACCCTACACAATCCTAGTACCCGGGGCTCCGAATACTTAAATTTTACTCCCTTCTCTTTCAAAGTATCCTCTAAGTCTTTATCACTATGTCCACAACGCTCATTTGTCCAACTTGTGCCTCGGCTTTCATCAACAATATCAAACTCTCAAGTCTAACTAATTTAATTACACTATTCACCCAATGTCTTAAATGGTGCATAAACACTTCGACATAACTTACGAGTCGAATCTTTCCTAAACCTACAGGCTTATCTTCACTTCTAGGTCCACTTGCACAATCTCTGTGCAACATTCTATTCTTTCATCCAATAGGCTCAGAATTCTATAACCTTAACTAATTGACTCTTATTCCAACCTTCATTTACTTTAGTTAATCTTCTCACTTATTCGTACGATACACTCCAAAGCACAAAAGTCTACCTAACTGCCCATTTGATCTTACACCACATAGTTTCTATTTCCTCTAGTTGTGATCTACTTCACACACTTAAGTTTATCTACCTTAACCTTAGTTATTTACAAAATCTTTGGCTTCAACTTCGTTACATATAGATTGCCCCTTTAAAATTCTTAATTTAATCTTATTCCTAATGTACTTGATAACTCACCGATCCCTTGATTCGCAAGACTTCACATTCAGGCTTAACTCCAAATCTAAACCCTCTATTTAGTTTAAATAATGTCCTATACTTATTCTTAATATCCCTCAAGGACTTCTTCGAAGTCACTAACTAGCCTACTATCCTTCATTCCTTCTAGTCAGGTTCTAAACAATCTACTTGTCTTCTTCACAATAATTTGCCTAACAAGTTTCTTGTTAGCAAACTTGTTATAGGTGGATCTACAACTTTAATCTAAATCTTCTCAAAATTTTTTTAAATCTTATCCTTTCTACTTTCCCAAAAATCTTGAAGCATCTATTACCTTTAATGGAACTAAGCATGTCATGGCTCATACCACAAGCCCTATAAATTCTCAAATCTCCGGGCAAATAACGAAGTGATCAAGTTCATTTTCTTACATTCTCACATTTCATTCTACGTCATGTTAAGGAGTTCTTTCATTACGTCCTAACCAAAACGTTCATTCTATCTTCAATGTGCTTATTCGCCTAACTTAACTCTCCGTTAACCTTGAGCACCGTCAAGTTCCTAAGTCTCGTCATGAATTTGTTCTAAACTATTCCTTCTAACTTTAGGTCATTTATGTATCCATTGGTCTCAACTTGTCAAATATGAGTCAACCTCCGAAATTGCGAACTTCACAATTCGTACGGCACTAACCACTGAGTTAAACTTCAAATTTTTTAACTCTTCATTGAATCTAACAATCCCCCGCACTTACTCAAATGTCGCACATGGACTTCTCTCAAGTCACCCGATGGTCTACATCCTTTTGTTCCCCTTAGTCAGGTTCTACTTATTCCACTTGGCTTCTATAAAATAACTCATCTAACAGTCTTTTTGTTTGCAAACTTGTTGCAGATAAGTTTACGCCCATGATTCCAATTCTCCTTAAGTCCTCAAATCTTGCCTTTTTATTTCCAACAATTTAGGGTATTCCTCAATAAGTTTATATCTAAACATTCATCTTTCTTGATTAATCTTATTCCAATACTCCAAGAGATTGCCAAATAGATATAACCTACTTAAAAAACCATATTTCATAGGGTGTACTCCTGTAATTTTTTTTTTTTTTTTTTAAACCTTAAGTGCGCAAACTCCGTTGATTAAATCAAACTAATCTTACTAATGTATAACTATATTTCGATTCGGTCTTTATTGTTCCATATGTAGTCTACTGTTTTCTCCTTGAGGTTCACTTAATAATCCTTCTTACCCACCTTTTATTTTCTTACTTACTAATTTCAGGTCTATATATTTATCTATAACATGCATTACAGGTAAATTAAACAATACCTGAAATTGTAGAAGGCTGTGCCCCATCGTCGGTGTCGCCAGGCTCAATGAATGCAAATACCCTCGGCACAATTTTTCTTTGATCTCTGTCCTGTTGATCTCTGCCCGGTTGATTTCGGTTCAACAATGGACAATTCATGATATAGTGACCAGCTTCCCCACACCGGTAACACCTATTGGTACGCGTCAGACAATCACCGTAGTGCTGCTTCTGGCACTGCGGACATAAAGGCTTTTTAGTAGCCCCTTGAATCTGCTTTCCTTTTCCTTGGTCGTTCCTACCATCGTAGGGCCTCTTATCGCTCCTCTGTCGTTGTGGCTGTTGTTGCTCACTTTGTTGCCAATCTCGGTCCCATGACTGTGGTTGGATCTCACGAAAGAAACCCTTAGCCGGCTCCCTCGGTCTAATACAAGTAGCTCTGGCAGCCTCTATGTCCAGGGCTCTAGCTGTGATGTCAGAATATGGTACATCAATAATACCTGATACAACAACGTGCATCCGAATCTCTGGATTAAGCCCCTCCATAAACTGGTGCACCTTTTCTTCATTGTCGCTGACCAGACGTGGTGCAAACTGTGATAAAGCTTCAAACTTCCGTATATACTCTGCAACTGACCCGGTCTGTTTCAGCTGCGTAAACTCGTTCCTCTTAGCCACCATCACAGCGCGGCTGAAATACTTGTCAAAGAATACGATCTTGAATCGTTCCCAGGTCATAACTGAGACATCCGTTGTTGACTTAATCGAGTCCCACCAGAAACGGGCATCTAACGCCAAATGAAAAGTGACGTAAGCCACCTTGCTCCCATTCCCTACCTCTGCATAACCTAGCATATCCTCCATCACCCGGATCCATTCCTCAGCACGTGTCGGATCCGATGATTGCCCGTCGAATACTGGAGGCCGTAGGCTTTGGAACCTCTGCATACCCTGATTATTAGGAACTACCAGATCCTGAGCCCTCTGGTTCCCTCGATTCACTAAGTCCGCAATTTGTTGTGCTTGCCGGTCCATGTGCTGAGACTGACGGTCCAATAAATCTGTAAGTCTATCCAGGGCGTCGTCCCTCGCATCACGGCCTCGAACCATTTTCTAAATCCTATAAAAATTAAGACAAATAATCCTAAGAAATATGAAATCCAACAAAACAGTAAACGTACTTACAGTTGAGGAAGGATGTCCGCGTAGTGGCTGTGCAGTCGAGCAGTCTACAGAACCGATTTTAAAACTCGGGGGCTTTGATACCATAATTGTAACGACCCTCATACTATTCCTAATTTCTTGTACGAAATTCTTCTTTTCTTTCTCTTTTTTTTTTTTTTATACTTAATGTATAAGTGGAAAACAATTTAATAAAACGTTTAAAACAATTACAAAACAATTAATCATACACCAATACGTACCCAAACACCTACAAAATACAACCTCACCGTTTCACTAACACGATTCTATTTATACCACAATTTCTATCCACATCGCAAATATACATTTCACAATACCATTCGACGTAAAACAGCCCTGTATTCTCACTCGGAACGACTCGAGACATAGTTAAATAAAACACGTTTTCACGAAAACAAACTGCATGGATCCGTTTAAAAACTAAACAATCCCTCCTGTTCAAAATAAAACTCCAAGCAGTTCAGTATGTTTCAAATAAAAGGTTTTCCAAAAGCAGTTTATAAAATAAGTTTCCAAAGCCACAAAACATAAACCTATCAACTATCAGCTAATTAGAAACAAACATCCTATTATGTTCTACTATACAATTTTCATCTAACCAATCCATCATTCACCCAGAATATCTCAATACCCTCAAAATACATACGTAAATCCCCACGGGTCGGTTAAGCATCGACTGCCCAGCACACTCCCACGGGCCATCTTTCATCAACCGATCATGCCTCGGGTGGAGGGATCCCATCCTCACCTGTGTAGAGGTCACCTACACCACAGATATAAGTCGTGAGCTTAAGGCTCAGTAAGTCTACGTGAATGCAATGCATGTTATGCGTGCCGTTCGTAAAAACATGCTTCCTTTTCCTTTCATTTCATTTCATTACAGATACAGATACAGATATGTTACCGTGGCCTCACTCTCGCTAGATAGGAGCGGCACATCCCACAATTGGATAGCCCCTCGTATCTAACCGGGGGAAGACATGCTCCCCAAGCAGCCATGTCTGAACCACCGCCAACGCCGTAACCAGATTACAGACATTTTACCTTTTCATTATACTTTACCTTTTTTATGAAAACATGCATAGAAATTCCTTTTTCGTGCTTTTCAGAAACATGATGCATGAACGTGCAATGCTATAAACATAATTAAAGCATAAACGAACAATAAATATAAACATACAACACATAACTAAAACTAACTACCCAACTAATTACCCGACTCAACCTACATTCTCCAAGTTCCTCGACCAACATAGAATCATATGGTGTAGGCCAATCGGCCAAACAAGTCACGAGAAACTTACCTGTCTTCTGTAGCTCGCTGGGTTTGGCATCACACGTCACCTATGGCTCGACCTATGACAAACATTCAAACTTCATTAAATCAAAATTACATTCGCCAATTTACTCTCAAACTACTATTTCAAGCCTAATCCAACTAAAACTTAACTAAACGGGCCACTAATTCGGGTTTGGTAAAACCGACCCGAAACTTCAAACGCGCGTAACTTTCTCGTCGGTTATCGGAATCGAACGATTCCAGCGGCCACGTACTCCTCTAATAACCTATTTTAATCTGCTAAAAAGAATTTTAAAACAAATGACCGGAGCTAGGTCAATTTTGCAGAAACCCGAAACTGCCCTTTTTCGGAGAATTCCACTTTTTCGATTTTTCATCAAATTCCATCAATTTCCTCACTAATCTATCCTTTTAACATCCAATTAACATAAACTAACCTAAAATCGAAGTTCCAATTCATAAAACCCGAATTGCCCTAATCGGGCTTCACTGAAATTTCGCCCAAATTGGGCACTCCTCGGCCAAGCAACGATAGCCGGCCCAAGGGTTGGCAAACCCACGCCGGAAGCAACCTATTTTGGCCGGAGATCGGAGCTCAATCGAGCTCGCCACCCACTGCCTTAAACCGAATCAAAACGGAGGAGAAAACCGAGCTTACCGTTCGGTTTTGTGCGTGAGGACGGTCGGAGATCGCACGTCGCCGTCGTCTGGTCGGAGAGGGCCGGAAAACGCCGACGTTCGTCGGAGGAGAGTCGCCGTCGTCGTCTCCCCTGTTCGCTCGCAGAGCTCGGGCTCTAGCTCGAACAAACAACAGAAATCGTTTCTGTTGTTTGTTTTGTTTTTATTATAATTATAATAATAATAATAAAAATAATAATAATAATTATTATTATAATTATAATAAACTACAACTACTTCTTTAATTAGTCTATCAATTCGGTCTCTTTGCAATTTCCTTATTTCTCCAAATATTCCAATTTAATCTTAGAGTTCTAACAAAACTCACCGTTTCCAAAACGGACTTATTTTGCTATTTTTACGAATTGACATACTAAAAGGGTAAAACGGGAACTCTAGCATTACTCTTTTCGATTTGGGTTTCTAAAATTTTACTTATTCTTCTACAAATTCCCGTAAATTTCTAGGGTCCTAATAAAACTATCCGCTCGCAAAACGGACCTAATTTACTTATTTACCAAAATAGCCTTGGAGCGGAAATCCTAAAAATTCGGGTGTTATATTTTATCATAGAACCATCTATTTATAAAAAGAAGATCGAAATTAAGGATAGAAATTCAAAAATCGTGGACTGCCCTGTTTAGCCGATTTAAACCTAGTTTCCAATCAATGCTTCAAACATGCATTTCTATCCATCTACTCCATCATTGATCATTAGATAATCTTAAATCAAGATGAAACATCAATTTAAAAGAAGAAAATCCAGCACCTATTCTGAATTTTTGGATTTCAAAACCCATGAGAAAAACTTGCACAAAACCTCTTATTAGTCATCCTTTAACATATAATAACCCTTAAACCAACTTATCCTTACCTTAATTTCCTATTGAAGGATGTTTGCTTGAGAGAAAATGAAAAAAAATGGAGGAAGAGAGTGGCTGTGAAAAAAAATGAAAAAAAAAATTGTACATATTATTTTAGTGACAAATACATAGTACAGAAAATTCGGGTGTTACATTCTTGAAGCAAAATTACTCTAGTTGATGCAGCTATGCTGAAATCAAATGCATTTTTTTATAACCTTCCTGTGTTGTGATCGACCGGTTGAGTGTACAAACTAATGTTGGTCTCTTTAACATTGTACGTAGAGTTAGAGTAGAGAGAGAAAGTAGTATTTTCGTCGTCGTAGTACGAGAAAAGAAGACCCTCTTAACCCGATGTATGAAATTTGTGACAAGTGCGGAATGGATAAATCTCCTTGAAAGAGTAAAGGAGCTACCTAAGAAAAATACAACCAAATTATCAATATTTTTTATTAGAATAAAGTCTCAAAAAACTCATTCAAGAAGCATATTGAAGATCGACTGATTTTTCGATCTGGAAATATGAAATGCTTCGGCTGTGTAGGGATGAACTAAGAAGTCTGGATAAATTTGTTGTTGATGAGTTCACCGACCGCAAGAGGTCTGCCGTTTTCTCAATCTCCAGCTGCAACTTTGAGCAGAAAGTGATGAGTTTAACTCAACATGTTGCTAAATAGGGGTGTGCAAAACCGAACCAGAACCGATGAACCGAACTGGAACCGGTGAAATCAGTTCGGTTTGGATCGGTTTTGAGCCCCTGGAAACCGAACTTCGGTTTGGTATTGTAGGAACCGACTTTTTAGGTTCGGTTATTGGTTTGGATCGGTCAAAACTGATAAAAACTGAACCGAACCATTCCTAAACTGAAAAGGGGAAGGCCAATCCATGGCCGTCGAGCCTAATACACTATTAGCGTCCTCTCTCTCTCTAGTAAATGCTTGAATGCATCAAATTCCTAACCACTCTCCAGCTGTAACGACCCCAAGAGGATCGTCACATAATCCGTATCTTTCTTAATCATTTAACCCTTATTACTCACACATGATTCATTATTAGTAGTGTATTTCTTCTTTTTTGAAACATAGTTTAACTCAAGATGTCATATGCGATTCGCTAAGCCTCAATCGGCAAAGAAAAACATTACATATCTGCCGGCGGGCAGTACAATGTGTATCGGCTAGTGAAGGGAAAACTTTAAGTTATAGACTGCATCTACCGATAGAAGGATGAACCACATCTACTGGTCACTAGACGACAAAACCGTGTTTATACCATCTGGTGGAGAAGCTCTCTACATCATCCGATGAAATAAGGGTACATCATCCGGTGGTCATGTGCATCTCACGTGAATAATTAAAACATGACTCGGTCACTAAACGACAAATAACATCCTCTTCATCCGGTGACTTATTACACTACATCTGCCGATCACTAGACGACAAAATAACACTCTCACCGTCCGATGGCTTAAACACTCTACATCTGCCGATCGCTAGACGACAAAATGGCACTTTCATCATCCGATGGCTTAAACACTCTACATCTGCCGATTGCTAGACGACAAAATAACACTTTCATCATCCGATGGCTTAAACACTCTACATCTGCCGATCGCTAGACGACAAAATAACACTTTCATCATCCGATGGCTTAAACACTCTACATCTGCCGATGACGTCAGCCGGATGATTGCCTCATCCAGCTTCTATCATACGGCAGTAAAACACTATAATCATCAAACATCTTCATTCGATAGAACATATCACAACTCACCCGATTCCTAACTTAGTAACCATAAACCTCAAAGAGTAAAAAAAATCATAAACTCATCTAAAATACGCATAGCAGAAGACTCAAACATAACAAACCATTCATTAATCCTTAAAATCGTATTCAGACTCTAAAGAAAAGCTTTTCAAATCCAAATCTCATTGTTATAAGAAATTCTGTTCTATTTAGTCATCTGTTTATCGTAAACTTTTCTAACTTATTATGAGCATAACCAGGGAGCTTAATCGCCTATCCAGCCTTCACTGTCACACTGAGCATCCTCCAGCAACCAAGCTTAATCATTCTCATTAACCTTGAGTTCCTCACCTGAAAACTCGTCACCTACATCATAAGGTTTAAACTATAAGTCTAATGCTTAGTAAGGAATGCAACACTAACATGGATGTATGAATGTATAGTTTGGGAAAATCACATGCTCATAAATCTTTTTCTTGTTCATATCTTTGCTTGAAATCATCATTCATAGTCATAGATCATATTCAACATTCATAGTCATTGATCATATTCATCATTCATAGTCATTGATCATATTCATCATTCATAGTCATTGATCATATTCATCATTCATAGTCATTGATCATATTCATCATTCATATAAGTTGTGTGGATTAAGAGAGGATTTGTGCCGGTAAAGGGGGTTCGACAGTGAGTTTGATCTTGTTCCCTGCTGCGAGTCGTATTCATATGTCCCTCTTTGGACTGTGACATACGCCGAACCGCCCCCAACCCTCACTTAGTCCACGTTGCATAAATCTTATATATATACATATATACATACATATTCTGAACATGGAAAACATGCATTCAAACATTTTCTTATGCTTGAGAATCATTCATGATGCATGAACATGAGAACTTTTAGCCCATCAGACTATGACAAGGATCATACTAGAGCAGACAACTTCATATTCACTAGCAGGTCATCAAATAGTATAACTCGCAACATTCATCAATCCTTCAAGTGCAGACAAGCTCATTATCATAAGGTAAACATTAGACATCTAAAACAACCTAGTACTCCCACGATGTAGGGCTCTATTAGCTGAAAATCTTAATACATCCACTTACCTGGTCTTCGTAGCACTTGAGCTCCTTTCTCTTTAAACTTCTTCACCTAAAACATTTACATTGCAATAGTTAAAACAAAAATCCTAATAGTTCTAATCTCAAGTTATCCTAAGATTTAATAGCTAAAGTCATTCCCACTCTCAGATTTCAAATGTCCTTGTTATTAGTCGGCCATTGGAAGATACAAAACTCCAATGCCAAGTAGAAAACAGAGCTAACAAACTAACAGATAGCTGCGTTGTCTATTGCATACCTCGAGCACAGAGTAGTCGAGTGGTGGCAGAGAAACCGATCGTCGAAGAGAGTATGCTGAAGCAGAGAGCAAGAGCTTAGGAGAGAAGAAATCGCCGAAAAGGAAGGTGTCGGCTACAGTGGTTCAAGTGAGGTTTAAAACATTTCATTTTTCTTTATATATTGGTCATCACCCTCCATTATTACAACTTTGCAACTCAACCTAGTTTAAATCCACATAAAATAAATTATTCTTGGTATAAAACTCTAAACCGTGAAGATTGAATATTTATGACCGTTAATACAGTTAGGAAGTCACCTGGCTGAAGTTGTCGGGTGTTACATCCACCCCTCCTTAAACAAAATTTTCTTCCCCGAAAATTGATCAAACAAATAAATCTGGATACTTGTCTAACATGTCCTGTCGTCGCTCCCAAGTGGCTTCTTCAATGCCATGATTCTTCCATAAGACTTTGACCAACGGAATCTCTTTATTCCTCAGAGTCTTAACTGCGGATTCCAATATCTGCACTGGCTTCTCTTCATACTTTAGTATCGACTCAATCTCAAAATCCACTGGTTTAACAACTTGTGTAGGGTCCCGTATACATTTTCTTAGCATTGACACATGGAAAACATTATGAACTTTATCCAATGATGGAGGCAACTGCAGTCTGTAAGCTGCACTATCGATTCTAGCCAAAACAGGGAATGGTCCAATAAATCGTGGATTAAGCTTTCCCCTCCTGCCAAATCTTAGTACTCCTTTGAACGGTGAAACCTTCAAGAAAACTTCATCACCAACAGCAAATTCAAGATCTCTCCTCCTTTAGTCTGCATAATTTTTCTGTCGGCTTTGTGCAGTAATCATTCTCCTTTTAATAGTGGCAATCTTGTCTGACATCTGCTGCAACATCTCGGGACCTAGGAGTTTTGCTTCCCCAACTTCATCCCAATACAGAGGTGATCTATATTTCCTACCATACAACGCCTCATAAGGTGCCATTCCGATGGTGGACTGATAACTGTTGTTGTAAGAGAACTCAACCAAAGGTAGGTATCGACTCCAAGATGTTTGGAACTCTAGCACACAAGCCCTCAACATATCCTCAAGTATATGGATAGTCCTTTCTGATTGACCATCTGTCTGCGGGTGGAAAGCAGTGCTGAAAGACAACTTTGTACCTAATGTGCCTTGTAAGCTTTGCCAAAACCTTGAGGTGAATCTAGGGTCACGATCTGAGACAATAGATGCAGGGATCCCATGCAACCTAATAACTTCTCGTACATAAAGATCAGCAAGCTGGTCCATCGAGTAAGTTGTCCTTACTGGTAAGAAATGGGCTGATTTCGTCAGTCTATCAATCACAACCCAAATACTATCATGTCCCTTAGTTGTCTTAGGTAATCCTACGACGAAATCCATAGCTATGTGTTCCCACTTCCACTCGGGAATAGGTAGAGGCTGAAGGGTACCTCCTGGACGTTGGTGCTCGGCTTTAACTTGTTGGCAAACCAAACATGACTCTACATACTTAGCAACATCTCTCTTTAAGTTTGGCCACCAATAGAGTAACTTCAGGTCTCGATATATCTTGGTGCTTCTAGGATGCACAGAAAAGGGAGACGAATGCGCCTCAGCCAAGATTAGCTTACGTAATCCTTCATCATTAGGGACATACCATCTATTTCTAAACCTCAGAATCTCATCCTTGGAAAGACTAAACTCGGAGGTGGTGTCCTTCACCTTGTTCACCATACTGTTATTCTCCTCAGAGTCCTTCTGTTGTGCCTCTTTGATCTTTTCCAAAACCGTTGGTTGAATGGTCAAATCGGCAAGTAAGGTTGATAACTCCGGAACTATCTCCAATTCAAACTTCTGAACTTCTGTCCTCAAAGGTATAGACATGGTTGACACGACGGATTGCATAGTTGTTGACATCCTGCTCAATGCGTCAGCTACAGAGTTAGCCTTGCCCGGGTGATACCTGATCTCAAAGTCGTAATCCTTAACAAATTCCAACCAACGCCTCTGCCTCATGTTCAATTCCTTTTGTGTAAAGAGGTACTTCAGACTTTTATGGTCAGAAAACACTTCACACTGCTGTCCATATAAGTAGTGTCTCCATATCTTCAAAGCAAAAACAACAGCGGCTAATTCTAAATCATGGGTGGGATAGTTCTGTTCATAACTATTTAATTGTCTAGAGGCATACGCGACAACCTTGCCTTCTTGCATCAAAACACAGCCCAAACCAACTTTTGATGCATCACAAAATACGCTAAACTTTCCTTCTTCAGTTGGAAGGGTCAATACCGGGGCTGTTGTTAACTTCACCTTCAATGTCTGGAAGCTATCCTCACAAGCTTCAGTCCAAGAATACTTGTTGTCCTTCCTTGTCAAATTCGACAGGGGCTTAGCTATCATAAAAAATCCTTTGATGATCTTTCTGTAATAGCCTGCCAATCCAAGGAAACTGCGGACTTCACTGGCATTCTTTGGTTGTGGCCAATCCTTTACTGCCTGAATTTTGGTCGGGTCCACTGATATGCCATTAGCAAAAACTACATGACCAAGAAAATTAACCTTGTCCAACCAAAATTCACACTTGGACAATTTGGCATAGAGCTGGTGCTCCTTTAATGTCGTCAAAACTACTCTTAAATGCTCTACATGATCAGCTTCAGTCCGTGAGTATATCAAGATATCATCTATGAACACAATTACAAATTTGTCCAAATACTCACGAAACACTCAATTCATTAAGTCCATAAAGGCTGCAGGTGCATTGGTCAGTCCAAATGACATGACCAAGAATTCGTAGTGTCCATAACTGTTCCTGAAGGCTGTCTTTGGTATATCTCCTTCCTTAACCTTCAGTTGGTAATAACCCGAATGTAAATCTATTTTTGAAAACACCATTGCTCCTTGCAATTGGTCAAACAAATCATCAATCCGAGGTAAGGGGTACTTATTCTTGATTGTCAACTTATTTAGCTCCCTATAGTCTATGCACATTCTAAGGGAACCATCTTTCTTCTTGACAGATAAGACAGGTGCACCCCAAGGGGAACTGCTAGGGCGTATAAATCCTTTGTCTACTAATTCCTATAATTGGACCTTTAACTCCTTCAGCTCAACAGGTGCCATCCGATAAGGATTCTTAGATACGGGTAAGGCCTCAGGGTACGTATCTATTACAAACTCTATTTCTCTATCCGGTGGTAATCCTGGCAAATCATCTAAGAACGCCTCAGGGAACTCTCTGACTATGGGGATATCTTGTAACTCTATCTTATTCTTCACCCGAACATCCATTATGCTAGCTAAGTAACTCTCACAACCATTTTTCAGTAACCGGTAAATTTCTAGTGAGGATATAATCGGTATTTTGCTTATCTTAGGAATAGCTTGGAAGGAATAATGATCACCATTTGGGGGTCGAAAATCAACCATCCCAGATCTACAACTTATTGTGGCATAATGCCTAAATAACCAATCCATTCCTAATATCACCTTGTATCCTTTCATGTCAATTACAATCAGTTCTACATATAGTTTCTTACTTCTTAAGGACACAACATCACCTTTAACAATCTGTTTAGAATGTAGGGACTTCCCTGATGGTAACATAACATCATATGGCCTTTCGGCTGGTAAAAGTTCTAAGTTGTGTTGGCATACAAACAAAGTTGATATAAACGAGTGTGTGGCTCCTGTATCTATAAGTGTGTAAGCAGCAAAACTGCAGATCATAATGGTACCTGTTATGACCGTATGCTGCACGGCTTCCTCATCCTCCACCATTGCATAGACTCTAGGTGCTACCCTTACACGGTTCGGATCTGGCAGCATGGGGCAGTCTCTGACTATATGTCCAACCTTATCACATCTGAAACAGCGGCCAGAACGCAACTTGCATTCGCCGGAGTGGTTCTTCTGACAGGTGGGGCATAAGGGTGCCAGAGGCCTCTCACCTTTTCCTTGGTCATCATTCTGGTTGAGGGGTCTCTTTATACCTTGTTGTTGTTGCTGTGGTCCCCTGTTCTGTTGCGGCTGCCATCCTTTGTTCTGACGTGGTGGCGGCTGAGCGTCCTTCGTGAATTTTCTTGGCTGCTCACGCTGTGCGTATGGTGTCATTTCTGCCTCTTCCAGCTCCAAGGCCTTAGCCGTCACTTCACCATAAGGTACATTGTGTATCCCAGCAGTCTTTACTTTCATATACAAACTCGGCTTCAGTCCTTGAACAAATTGGTAAATCTTGTCCTCGTCATCCTCAATCATACGGGGAGCAAACCGTGATAAGGCATCAAATTTGCATATGTAATCCGTCACAGAGCCAGTTTGTCGCAGATTCATGAACTCCAAGGATCATACCAGAGCAGACAACTTCATATTCACTAGCAGGTCATCAAATAGTATAACTCGCAACATTCATCAATCCTTCAAGTGCAGACAAGCTCATTATCATAAGGTAAACATTAGACATCTAAAACAACCTAGTACTCCCACGATGTAGGGCTCTATTAGCCGGAAATCTTAATACATCCACTTACCTGGTCTTCTTAGCACTTGAGCTCCTTTCTCTTTAAACTTCTTCACCTAAAACATTTACATTGCAGTAGTTAAAACAAAAATCCTAATAGTTCTAATCTCAAGTTATCCTAAGATTTAATAGCTAAAGTCATTCCCACTCTCAGATTTCAAATGTCCTTATTATTAGTCGGCCATTGGAAGATCCAAAACTCCAATGCCGAGTAGAAAACAGGGCTAACAAACTGACAGATAGCTACATTGTCTATTGCATACCTCGAGCACAGAGTAGTCGAGTGGTGGCAGAGAAACCGATCGTCGAAGAGAGTATGCTGAAGCAGAGAGCAAGAGCTTGGGAGAGAAGAAATCGCCGAAAAGGAAGGTGTCGGCTACAGTGGTTCAAGTGAGGTTTAAAACATTTCCTTTTTCTTTATATATTGGTCATCACCCTCCATTATTACAACTTTGTCACTCAACCTAGTTTAAATCCACATAAAATAAATTATTCTTGGTATAAAACTCTAAACCGTGAAGATTGAATATTTATGACCGTTAATACAGTTAGGAAGTCACCTGGCTGAAGTTGTCGAGTGTTACACCAGCCACCAGCCACCAAACCATTTGCCAAAACTCTTAACACCGATTTCCTTTGGATCCAGACCAGAGCCACCTAGCTTCTCTCCTCTGCCATGGCCAACTTTCAATTTCTCAGCTTCTTCTCTGCTGTCATCTTCCTCACAATGCCTTCTTTTTCCCAGCCCACTGACCTATTCTATTATGGATTCTCCAACACAGGAGCAAATCTGACCTTAATCGGTATAGCGGAGATTGAGGGCAATGGTATTTTGAAGCTCACTAACGAGACCAGTAGATTACTAGGTCGAGCTTTTTATGCTTCCCCTTTTCAGTTTAAGAACTCTACAGATGGTAAAGTTTTCTCTTTTTCTTCCTCGTTTGCTTTCGAAATAATTCCTGAGTACTCGAGGCTCGACGGCCATGGATTGTTTCTCTATCGAGGAACTATGATAAACTTCTTCGAATCAGGTTATAAATTTTATATTTTTTAAATTTTATGAAAATAGGTTGTAGAACCGAAACTGAACCGGAATCGGAACCGAAACTTTTGGTTCGTTCCGGTTTGATTTCGATCAGTTAAAAGACCGATTTTGGTTCGGTAAATCCGAAACCGAAAGTGATCGGTTCGGTTCGGTTCCTCCCCGAAACTGAACCGAAACCGATTTTTCACACCCCTATTGCTAAATACTCATAATGTTATGATACCAATAGGAGATCTGTCAGGACCCGATTTTCCCCAAAATGGGGCCCCAATGGGCTGGGTAGGATTTCCGAAGTGGGAATGGAATTCTATTTCACTTGCATGGATCTGTTTATATTTAAGGAATTTAATATTTCAACTTGTTATCCTAAATTAAGATTTCTTCATATAAATATCACAAACTTTTCATCATTTAATAGAAGCATTATCTAAAACAAGATCCATATCATTCCTCGAAATATATTACACAGTGAAATATTTTACATGACTATTCAAAGTACATAGAAGCAATTACAAAGTTAGGCCACCACACGTGACCTTTCAAAAAGAGTTTATACATAACAAAAACTAAACCTGATCCCAACTTAAATAGAAAGTCATCTACCTCGATGGTTTTTGCCTATACCTTTTTATTGTCTTTAGTTTGCCTTTGCTTTACCGTCTCAGTGAACGTTCTCGTTATCTGAAAAATATACATATTTCACATAATGAGCTTTTACCCCAGTAAATAAGTCTAGCAGTTAGAATAACTAACTCAGACTCTGTCACACTCTCTAGGGCCGTTCTCCGTCCTTCACCTAACAGTGATTCTTTTTTAAATCAATTTAAATCAAGTTATACTTTGAAATCTATGCAATTTCTATAAAATATATGCATGCTCAAATTCAAACCCTTTAAAAGCATTTCCATCATCATCTGAAGTCATTTCAACGAATAAATAAATCCAATGCAATTATAAACAAGTTTGCATGATTTTAAAATCGTCTTTTCAATCAAATTTCCAAAGCATCCTTTTAACATTCAATTGTAAATGTCAAAATGCATCACGCTCTAAACCTGTAACGACCCCAAATTTATCCTTGTATTATTCCTAAAAAAATTCCATGAAATTTAAACTTTTATTCTGTAATTTAATCATGCATGCATAAGGGGTTCAACCCCAATCAGTAGAAGACTATTCACGTGTGGAAAATCTCATATTAAATTAAGCCTGGGTATAACAGTGATAAAATAATAAAACAGAGGCTTCGGTCAACGTCTATAACAAGTCGTCTTGGGTTTCCTAAATTTAAACAGTGGAGGAGGATATTTCTCTCTATCGGGTTTGGACGATAAAAACCTTAGGAGGCGTAACACTTTGGACGTGGACGACAAAACCTAAGAAGGCGTAACACTTTGGACGTTGACGAAAAAAGCAGAAAGAGGCGTGGACGACTGAAAATTGTAGGCAGTGTGGACGACTCAAAACTGTAGGCAGTGTGGACGACTGAAAACTGTAGTCAGTGTGGACGACTGAAACAGAAGACAGAATACTTTGGACGTGGACGATGACTTTCCTACAGAAACACTTAACTAAACTTTATCGTCCACAGACTTACTTAGACTTTTCGTCCACGGACGACTTGACTTTATCGTCCCCAGTCCACGTGACTTCATTGTCCATGGCTACATAAACTCTTCGTCTACAGATTAACGTCCATAAACTTACTTAAACTTAACGTCTACGGACCACGTGATTTTATCGTCCATAGTCCACATGACTTCATTGTCCACGGACTTTGGATGATGACTTTCTTTCAAAAACACATAACTAAACTTTATCGTACACAAACTTTGAATGATGACTTTCTTACAGAATACTTAACTAAACTTAAAGAATCCTGACTCTAAACCATGCATTACCTGATTGATCGCCCCTTCCTAGCGATCGATCGGCTAGCTCTCTGGATTTTTTCTAGAAAGCTGCCTTCTTAATCTTTCCCCTGTATCTACACATCATTTATCCCGAACTTCCAGAAACATTAAAAACATCAATATCAATTGTCATTTCATCAACGTTAGTATTTACACTATCCAGACACCAAGCATCCTAAAATGAGTTTCTATGCAATTCGTTTCATATCATCACCCATCAGCCCATTTAAACCTATAACCCTCAAAATACATAACCTATGCTCCCACGGGTCAAATTCGCACCGACTGCACAGCGCACTCCCACGGCATTCTTCTTCAATCAACTCATTCCTCGGGTGGAAAAGTCACATTCTCACCTTGCTCAAGATTACCTACACCATAAATACATTCTATGGACTAAAAGACTCAGTAAGCTTCGTAAATGAGACATGCATGTTGTGCTTATGCAATTCATAAAAATCATACTGTTCTTTCGTGCATTTAGTTCTTTCATATACTTTCATTACATATGAGAGGGGTAAGCAACATCTGCCCCACCTGAAGCAGACAACCTTTATTCCACTTCAAGCAGGGAATGCCAACTTTTAACCCCCGTTGACAACCTTTGCCCCACTTGTAACAGACAACCTTTGTTCTGTCCCAAGCGGGGAATGCCAACCTCAAGTAGACAACCTCTGCCCCACCTGAAGCAGACAACCTTTGTTCCACTTCAAATACGGAATGCCAAACTCGAGCCCCGGTTGACAACTTTTGCCCCACTTGAAATAGACAACCTTTGTTCTGTTCCAACCAAGGAATGCCAAACTCGAGCCCCCGTTGACAACCTTTGCCCCACTTGAAACAGACAACCTTTGTTCTGTTCCAAGTAGGGAATGCCAACCTCTAGCCCCATAGTGCCATTTACATACATTACTTTAGTTCGTTCTTTCTTACATGAAAACGTATGCATAAATCCTTTTTCCATGCTTTTTCATTTTAAACATGATGCATGAACATGTATGATACATTAAACGTAAAGAAAGCATAAAACAGTACATGAAACTTAGAAAAACATTCTAGCATCACAATTATCCTAAACTACCCATCCAACCTACACTAAAGCAATCAAATCTCCAAGTCCTCAATCAACAACAAAATCTTATGGTGTAGGCTAATTGGCCAAGCAAGTCACGAAGACTTACCTGATGTCCTTAGCAAACCGAGTGTTGTCTGTGTGCTTTGTTTACCTAAGTCAATTCACAACACTTGGCATTAAAACCGAGCTTAATCAATCAAACTTTGAACTAAACAAAACCCCATTAATTCTACTTAACTATTCTCCATAACCATTAATATCTTCATTTCAACTGTATCTACTATGAACCTAACCATTTTTAATACACCCGACCAAACCTCAACCAAACCCTAGCTGTTTAAATCCGTGACAACTGGCAACTTACATCCGAAAACTATAGAACCTTACCTAGGATCGTGTTTTTAGGAAGAACACGCGAAGGGTCGACGGAGCTTGGAGGAGGAATCGGCTGAATCGTGAAGAATGGAGGAGAGGCGATAAAAATTCCCAAAAAGCTCCCTGGAGCTTTTCTTTCGTGAAAGCAGAGGGAAATGAGGGAGAGAGAGAAATACTTAGATTTTTATTAACATTTTAACACTTAGATTACCATATTGCCCTTTATTACATTTTTCAATTAATCCTCCTCTTATTTCACTAATTTTTGTATCGTTTAAATCAATCCATCGATTATTATTAATAGAACAAGGGGTACCGAAGTTTTGGGTGTTACAAAACCGATCATATACGACTATTTCACACCCCTGCAAGTTCCTGAGCTTTCTCCGGTAGGGCTGTAGACCCTTCTTTCATTGCTCCCTCTTGAGGTTTATGGATTTTCAACCTAAGAAGGATATTTAGTTAATCTCCTACTCAGTTTCATAGTCATAATCATCACACACGAAGAGGCAAGTCCATTTATTGGGTTCTTATGTTACCAAAATTGCTAACTTCCTCCTTTCTAAAATGCATGTTTTAAAACGTTTATAAAACCAATGCTATATACTTTTAAAACAACGCAACTCACCCATGCAATTGATATTTAAAATCAATATGTCTAATTTAACGTAAAACATCATTTTTAAAATTCTATGTTTTAACATTTCAATGATATCGAAAACATATTATTTTCACAATTCATATTCAATTTGAATTAAAAACGATATCCATTTCAACACTTCTATCCATCCAATCCCAATGAATCACAATAATTTCTAAATCTAACCAAAACCAAGGCAATAATTAAATCTATCTCCACCTAATAATGCAATAAAGCATAATTTAATCATTCTAACTGATAAATTTACTTACCTAACATCGGTTCCTCCACTTTCTACAAAATTTCCACCAAATTTATCAATTTTTACACCAAACTTTTCACCTTACCAAGTTGAACAACTTTCTCTAAAAGATGAATTCCAAAATCCCTAATTTTCTCCTCTTTTTTTTCTCTTCTCCTTTATTCTCCTTTTCTCTTTGGTTTTTCCCACGTAAAGTGGCTCTTCTTCAGCCACCTTACCCCTTTCAAAAAAGGTTTTAAGGGTAAAATTACCCTTAAACCAAACTTATCTAATAAAATGACCTTTTTATCCTCCACTTCAAGGTTAATTACTAAAATATCATGCTTAATTAACCTTTAATCATACTTCGTTTTAATCTAACTCAGTTAGATTAGTTTTGAACTAATCTATTTTTAATTAATCATAATTAGTAATTTTCTTTTATTATATATATTTTTATTTTTAACCGGCGCGATCGATCGTGGGGTGATCGATTGCAGGTGTAACACCCGGTTCTTTATGGGATTTTTGTAATTATATATATATAATGGTATTTTTGTAAATATGTCAGATTAAGTCCGTTTTACGAAAGAAAAGCGTTATTATAATCTTAATAATTAATAAGGATTTTAGGAAAATTTTGGGAATTTTAGGAGTTGTAACGCTAAATTATGATAATTACGTTTCTCGTAATATAAAGGACGTTTTAGTAAAAAATAGTAAACGAGGTCCGATTTTGGAACGGACAGTTTTAATAAAGTCCTGATAATAAGTTGGAGTTATTGGTGAAATAAGGAAATTTGGAGAAAACGAACCGTTAGTTAGTTAAAGAAACAAAGGACGAAACAAATAGAAAATCAAAGGAAGGGCAAAATGGTAATTTGCCAAAACAATTTTTATTAAAAATCACACTTCTATCTTTTCTCCCTCATTTTCTCTCTGCCTGCGTGAACCAGAAGCCTTCTTTCCCCTGCGACTTCATCTCTCCCTCATGGCATTCTCCTCTCCAACGACCAACGCTTCTCCGATCAATCATCGTCCTTCACATTTTCTCTTCCAAACCCAACCCTCGGTATGATTCTATGGTTTTCGGAAGGTTACTTTGATTTCTAGAGTTTAAACGATTAGTGTTTAGAGTTTTTGTTTAAAACGTGATTTAGGGTTTGAAATCGATAGGTTTACTTTATTTATGAATATAATGAACGTATTGGTGGTTATTGGACGAAGTTAGTAGAATTATTGATGAATATTAGAGTTTTGGTTGGATTGGAAAACTTAGAAACTCCATTAATGGAGGTTTTGGTGAGTTGAGCGTGAAATGCTCGACGAAATGCCTCAATGAAGTATTTTAGAGTTCTAAGAAATTTCTTTAGTTAAGGTTTCATTAATTTGGACGTTTAATGGTTTAAACGCGTTTTAACGACGATTGTTGTGGAATTTCCTTAGGTGAACAACGCTCGTGGGTGGAGCTAGAATTTCAACGGACGCGAGATAAGTTCTCGTGACTTACTATGGCCGATTGGCCTACACCGTATGTCGAAGTTGTTTCGAGAAACATTGGTAATTTGTTTGTTTAAATGTTTTGGTTGGGTAGTTAGGATTAGTTCTTTTATAGGATATGCTTTTATTGTCTCGATAGTATGTATGATGTATGTTTACTTTAAGCACATAATTGTTCATGCATCATGGTTTTCAAATAAGCATAGAAAATGAATTTCCGCATTATGTTTTCATGAAAAGAGATGTGGTCCGAAAGGGGGCTATCGATCTATTGTGAATGTAACACCCGGTAATTTTGCCATGTAAATATTCCTTGAATTATTAGACGGAATTAATGGGAATGTCTATACAATGTATGTTTTATGAGTTTACCGATGGTTTCAATTGAATGTGGGTGATTCGTAAAACCGATTTAAGGAACTAAATAGTAATTTAGTTAAAAACCAATGGAAGAGCAAAATAGGGAGCCAATTAAGGTTGGTGGGGGATGGCCTATGGTTGCTTGACACTTGGCAACTTGTTGAATAAGCCATGTTCTTCTTCTCTTCCCTCCTACGTGAAACCATCATTTCTCCTCTGCTTCTTTCCACTCCCCTCTGTTTTCTCTCTTCCAGACGACAAACGCCGTTCGAAGCTCCTTTGATCTCCCCAGTTTTCTTCTGTTTCTCTGCCTAAGGTAAACATCTGTCAAAGTTAACGAGTTTGAATAAGTTAAAATGTGAGTTTTGTTGGAAGTTTGAGGTTATGATAATTTGGAGTGAACTCACTGTTTTTACATGAAAACACATTGATTTGTTTTCTAAAGATTTGAATGGAGTTTGAAGCTTACTCTACTAAGTTATTAGTTAGCATTTGCAACTTGTTAATTTCCCTTTTCGTACACGTCATAGGTTCGTGCATCACTATGGTTTCACGTGCAAAGCTTGTTGCTTTTCGAATAACAGGTAAGTTCATGTGTGTAGATCGGCCCTTAAGGCCCTACAACATGGAGATATTAGGTTTTACTTCTTTACTTTTCTGCCGTTTAATCATGCTGTCTGTTGTTTTAAGTTGAAGCACTATAAATGTCCATGCATACACATTTTTTCCGAAAGCTCATGCAAAATATTTTCTGCACACGTTTTGAAGCTAAGAAAGATAAAAATCTGAATGTAATGTATTGGTTAAGTGTGGGACGGGGACTGGCCTACTGTTCTGTTCCGTTCTGTATATCTGTTATGTGCCTGATAGTGCACTTGTCAGTTCCCCTATAAGCCCCACTTATACCCCTCTGCCAGTGAAACGTAACGTAATGTACTGTCACTGTATTCTGGAAGTTCATGCATAGCATATGCATCACTGCATTTTATTCATGTTCTTACTGAGTTTTAGACTCATAGATTAACTCCCGGTTGTAGGTACGGATCCTGTGGATGAGGACTTTGTGCGTCAGTCCGACGAATAAGTGGCTGGTGGCTCGAGCTTTCAGGGGTGGTTGTGGCAGCCAGACATGCTTCTGACCCGAGGGAGAGAAGTTTTCAAAGTAAAGTTTATTGTCTGAAAACTCTGTTGGGATTTTATAACGTATAGGTTTTGGTGTTAAGTTTTTAAACCTCTGTAATTAATAGTTGTATATATGTTTTGAAATATTCTGGAACTGCTTGAGTTCTTCCTTTTTAGGTTGTGCATGGATGGTCTCGAATTTTAGAGCTATCCATGTAGTCTGTTTTTCTTGAATCTCTGTCATTTGTAAAGCATGTTTTATAACTTTGTTTTGAATTGGGTTTTGAGGGTCTGAAACTTTTTATGCCTTCTATTTTAAGCTCTCTGTTTACATGTCTTCCTGTTAAATTGCGACGCCCTGAATTATAAAAACCCGGTTCATTACACATAGCTCGAACATTACCAAGAAACTTTGGACCAAATTTAAAACTTCGCTCGAAAGTCGAAATTTGACATTTTCTAAAACCTCAAAACATTTAAAGACTTGCAGCAGAAATCATTTGAGCAAAAATAGAGTTAAACAAAACCATAGAACAGTGCTTGAATAATTGGTTAGGATGTTAAGGGATAATCGGTCAAAAGAAGTAAAGGTTTAAATCGCGAAACGCCCTGAAAATTTCAAAGGTCAAACGCATCTGCCGCTGAGCAAAGTCAACGGAAGAGGCTGAAACAAATAGCAAAAAGACTTCTTCCGGTGACTAAACAACAAAAGCTTCAACTACATCATCCGGTAAGCTTAACACACGACATCCACCGATCACTAAACGACAAGACTTCTACTACATCATCCGGTAAGCTTAACATACGACATCCACCAATCACTAAACGACAAGACTTCTACTACATCATCCGGTAAGCTTAACATATGACATCCACCGATGACATCAGCAAGATGATTTTCCTTCATCCGATCGACTAACCTCACATCCACCGGTGACGTCAGCCGGATGATTTCCTTCATCCGATCGACTAACCTCACATCCACTAGTGACGTCAGCCGGATGATTTCCTTCATCCGATCGACTAACCTCACATCCACCGGTGAACTTTATTCACCTATGATGGAATTTACAAACTTCACTCAAAGCATTCAAAACAACCTGACCCCAAATAACATTTGAAATTCAACAAAAACCATTAACAAAAGAACAACAACTGTACCCTCGACATGACTTTGAAAATGATAAACTCCAACTACATTTAAATCACGTTTTCTTTGGCAGAGAGGAAATTCCCAAAGGTATCAAAACATCAGATAACTACTAAGACTTCACCTACGGACACGTGTTAAAACCAACAGAGTACTTTTATCAGAAAGTCTCAAGGGAATACATCCAAAAACATTAAAATCACTTCTGTCATTAGAAAACTTAACATTCTTAAATCAAATCATAACTCACTGAATCTTCACTTCTTCAGACACTAGTTAATCCGCCTCATCAGTATACCAAATCGAGGCAGAGAAGTGCTCCTCCAACTTCACCTATTCTTCAGCGAACTCAGTAAACACACCTACTGTCACTTCTTCACTTACATCACAAAACTCATCTATTAGCCTAATGCTAAGTAAGTAAAGCAGTAATGAAATGAAATTATGATATCTGAATTCCTAAACATGCAATTTCTACTTTCTCATCTCAGTTGTCGTTCATCGTTTCTGTTCAGACCCCCCTGTGAAATTGGGAGTTGGATCAACTCTCCCAAAGTATAAATATCCACTAACTCATTAAGGGGTGGATTAATTTTCTTAACCGTAATCTGATTCACATAGCTGTTTCCGATCCCCCTGTGAAATTGGGAGTTGGATCAACTCTCCCAAAGTATAAATATCCATTGTCTCATTAAGGGGCGGATTATTTCCCTTAAAAGTAAATCTGTTTCTCATAGTTGTTTCAATATGTTCATTCCTTACCATGCCAACATGCATTCAAATTCATTTTCGTATACTTTTAAAACATGATGCATAGCATACAGACACATTCAAATAAACATGTTCCTAATGTTTTGTGATGTAGGCCCGAAGGCGCAAGCAAACTTCACTTACCTGGTCTCCTGGAAATCTCTCGGTTTCAACTACTTTGGAAGCCCTGTTCACCTAATGTCATAAACAAAATATCATCCAGATCTTCACTAAACCTCATCCTACACCATTCACAAACCTAAGGAGCTAGTTTAGAAGTTCGGATCATCGCACATTCTTGATTCAACACTAACCCGAACTCAACTCACTCACAGCATTCTCAAAAATACACTCATTGCACTCTCTCTGCTATCTAACCACTAAATCTCGAGAAAACGAAGGGAAAACTTACCTAGTTTGAGGAAATAGAGATCGAAGGGGAAAAATCGCTTGGAGCCCTGTTGAGCTTGAGCTGAATACCAAGAAGGAAAAAAAATTGAAGGAACAGTGGCGGCTAAACCTCATTAAACCCTTCCTTAAATACGTTATCCACAATAAATTTCAATTTACCATTTTATCCTTACTCATTCACTTATTAACCTAATCGCTAAATCACTCAAACTTCAATTTTTTTTAAAACATTCTCTATAAATGGAAAAGGTAAATCGATTAATAGAAACCGGGTGTTACAATCTACCCTCCTTAAAGAATTTTGTCCTCAAAATTTAGTACCTGAATAATTCTAGATGTTGGTCCATCATGTCTTGCTGGCGCTCCCAAGTTGTCTCATCTAAGCTCTTGTTGTGCCACAAGACCTTCACCAGAGAAACCTCTTTGTTGCGCAATACTTTAACCGCATAGACTAAGATCTTTACTGGCTTCTCCTCATAAGTAAGAGTAGGATGAATTTCGATGTTCTGCTGTTCCACAATTTGATATGGATCCCTTATGTATTTCTTCAACATAGAAACATGGAACACACTATGTATCCCATCCATAGGAGCCGGTAACTGCAACTGATAGGCTGCTCTCCCAATTCTTTTCAGAATAGTGAACGGTCCAATAAATCTGAGGTTCAACTTGCCCCTCTTCCCAAATCTGACAACTCCTTTGAATGGTGACACTTTGAGAAAAACTTCATCACCTATCTGAAATTCCAATTCTCTACGCCTGCAATCTGCATAGCTTTTCTATCGGCTCTGAGCTGCCAAAATTCTCTGTCGGATGAGGGCAACCTTCTCAACAGTTTGTTGCACAATGGCAGGGCCAAGCAACTGTGCTTCACCAACTTCATCCCAGTACAAAGGAGATCTGCACTTTCGTTCATACAATGCTTCATAAGGTGTCATTCCTATTGTTGCCTGAAAACTGTTATTATAAGAGAATTCTACTAAGGATAGGTACTTGCTCCAGGAACCTTGGAAATCCAATGTGCATGCACGAAGCATATCCTCTAATGTTTGAATGGTCCTTTCGGACTGTCCATCTGTTTGAGGGTGAAAGGCTGTGCTAAAACTAAGCTTCGTGCCCATAGCCTCGTGCAAACTCTTCCAAAACTTGGATGTAAATCTAGAGTCTCAGTCTGAAACTATAGAACTTGGAACTCCATGAAGTCTAACAACTTCGTGCACATACAACTCAGCAAGCTGATCCATCGAGTAAGTCATCTTTATCAGTAGGAAGTGAGCTGATTTGGTTAGTCGGTCAACTATTACCCAAATAGCATCATGCCCCTTTGCTGTCTTAGGCAATCCCATAACAAAGTCCATCGTTATTTGTTCCCATTTCTATTCGGGAACTGGTAATGGCTGTAAGGTCCCTGCAGGTCTCTGATGTTCAGCTTTAACCTGTTGGCAAATCAAACATGATCCCACATATTCCGTCACACTTCGTTTCAAACCTGGCCACCAATAATGTTGCCTGAGATCCTTGTACATCTTTGTACTCCCAGGGTGAACAGAGAACCTGGAAGAATGTGCTTCTGAAAGAATCTCATCTCGAAGTTCTTTAACGGCAGGAACAAACCACCTATTTCTAAATTTAAGGATCCCTTCAATGGAATAGTTGAAATCCGAATTAACAGTAGATCCTATGCTTAATTTGTACTTGTTGCATTCCACATCATTTGTCTAAGCTTCCTTTATTTTCTCCAGAATAGTAGGCTTTAAGGTTATTGCTGAGAGTATGGCTGATACACTAGATACTGATTCTAGATTAAACCTCTGGAATTCTGACTCTAAGGCTAATGACATATCGAAAATCATAGATGGGGTTGATGTTGTTACTCTACTCAAAGCATCTGCCACAACATTTGCTTTACCGGGATGGTATTTTATCTCAAAATCATAATCCTTGACAAATTCCAACCATCGACGCTGCCTCATGTTTAGTTCCTTCTGTGTGAAAATATACATCAGGCTCTTATGATCTGAAAATATCTCACAAGATTGTCCATACAGGTAATGCCTCCAAATTTTAAGTGCAAATACCACTGCAGCTAATTCTAAGTCATGTGTAGGATAGTTTTTCTCATGTGTTTTCAACTGTCTAGAGGCATAAGCTATCACTTTTCCATTCTGCATTAACACACAACCAAGACCAATTTTGGAAGCATCACAATAAATAATAAATTTACCATCTTCAACTGGGAGGGTTAAAATTGGAGCATTGGTCAATTTCTGTTTCAAGGTCTGGAAACTATGCTCACATTCCTCAGTCCATATATACTTCACATTTTTCCTTGTTAACTTAGTAAGAGGTATAGCAATCTTCGAAAATCCTTCAATGAACTTTCTATAATACCCTACAAGTCCAAGAAAACTCCTGATATCTGTAGCATTCCTTGGTTGGGGCCATTCCTTAACTGCCTGAACCTTAGCTGGATCAACAGATATCTCATTCCCAGAGATAACATGTCTTAAAAAGTGAACTTGGTCCAACCAAAATTCACACTTAGAAAACTTGGCATAAAGTTGGTGCTGTTTTAATACTTCCAACACCAAGGTCAGGTGCCTAGCATGCTCATCTTTGGTACGGGAATAGATCAGAATATCATCAATGAACACTATGACAAATTTATCTAGGTATTCATGAAACACCCTATTCATAAGATCCATAAAGGCAGCTGGTGCATTTGTCAACCCAAAGGACATAACCAAAAACTCATAATGTCCATACCTTGTGCGAAAGGCAGTCTTTGGGATATCTTCAGATTTAACCTTCAACTGGTAATAACCGGACCTAAAGTCAATCTTAGAGAAAACTCTTGCACCATTAAGTTGGTCAAATAAATCATCAATCCTTGGTAAAGGATACTTGTTCTTGACATTTAACTTATTCAATTCTCTATAATCAATGCACATACGCATTGATCAATCCTTCTTTTTGACAAAAAGGACAGGTGCACCCCATGGTGAAAAGCTAGGGCGTATGAACCCTTTCTCCAATAAATCCCCCAACTGTTTTTTCAATTCCTTAAGTTCTGTAGGTGCTAGTCTATATGGATTTTTAGACACAGGTTCGGCGCCGGGGTAAACATCTACAACAAATTCAATCCCCCTATCTGGTGGTAAACTATGGAGGTCATCTAAAAATACTTCGGGGAAGTGTTGGACAATTAAGACATTTTGAGGATTTGCCTTTCCTACAAGCTGTGTGTCTAAAATGCTAGCTAAGAAGCACAAATACTCTCCACACAGGGAAGATCTAGTGTTAATAGAAGTCATCATAGACATTTCCTTACTCTTCTTTGAAGCTTGAAAGGTATTTCGAATTACTGGGGGTTGAAAGCTAACTATTCCAGTTTTACAATCAATTGTGGCGTGGTGTTTAAACAACAAGTCCATACCTAAGATTACATCAAATCCTAATATATCCATAATTATAAGATCAACAGGTAGACTTACGTTCCCTACTAACACGACACTGTCAAGCATCACCTGGTTAGAGTGCATGCGTTCACCGGAAGGTAATGCAACACTAAACACATCCAAGGAAGGGGTAAACTGTACATCTAACTTAACAGCAAATGCAGATGCTATGAATGAATGCGTTGCACCAGAATCTATTAAAGTAAAAGCAGGCACAGAGTTAATCAATATAGTACCTGACACAACAGTGGGTTGTTTCTCACCCGACTCCGTCATGGAGAATATTCTTGGTTTAATCATAGCAGAGCCATTCTTGGGAACTGGACAATCTCTGCTAATGTGGCCAACCTTGTTACAATTGTAGCATCTGGTGATTCTAGGCTTCGAGCATTCCTTGAACGTGTGTCCAACCTCCTCCCAGTTGAAGCACTTCCCAAAGCCCAGTCTGAATTCCACCGGGTGGTTCTTCAAACACTTAGGACACTGGGAAAATTTCCTGACATTCTGTACTTTCCCTCCCGCTCCTTGGCTATTTTGGCCTTCACTTGGCCTCTTCGTTCCTCTTAGTTGGTGTGGCTGGTTAAACCTTTGTGGGACCTCCTTTGGTCCAGCACACTTCCTTTCAGCTTCTTCCACTTCTAAGGCAGTGGGCACAACCTCGCTGAATGTCAAGCCTTTAATACCACAAAATTTAACCCCTCGGTAGATTTCTGGCTTCAGTCCATCCATAAATTTAAACACTTTATCCTTTTTCTTGTGAGCAAAATGTCCAGCAAACCTGGACAAGGACTCAAATTGTCTACTGTACTCGGCCACAGACCTTGTCTGCTTCAAGATTAGAAACTCCAATTTCTTCGCGGTTTGGACTGTGCTGTTAAAAT
This sequence comes from Begonia masoniana, assembly GCA_022432975.1. Classification (NCBI taxonomy): domain Eukaryota; kingdom Viridiplantae; phylum Streptophyta; class Magnoliopsida; order Cucurbitales; family Begoniaceae; genus Begonia; species Begonia masoniana. Next base: position 24,306,937 of record CM039505.1, on the reverse strand, counting down.
ACTTCTCATAGAAGACGTCCTTGAACTGTGACCAAGGAGTCGCCATAACATCAGTGGTGGTCTCTATTGTTTCCCACCAGAGTTGAGCTTCACCAGCCAAGTGGAATGTTGCCAACGTGACCTTGTCTCCTTCTCCAATGTTGGCACACCAAAACATACTCTCAATCTTTCTAAGCCATCCGTCAGCAATAACTGGATCAGATGACTGTCCATCAAACATGGGTGGTCTTAGTCTCCGAAATCTATCTCTAGAATGTTCATTGTTAGAACCCGAGTTTGCACTTCCTTGCAATTCTCGGTTCAACAGTACTCCTAGTTGGTCAGACTGTTGGCGCACTAGATCAGTTTGCTGACGCACTAAATCCGTCAGCTGCCTAATCACACTAGGCTCCTCTTCCTCTCTCACATTTGACATTTCTCTTGGCACTCTAGGTCTCCCTGGGCGTCTGGCCATTGTACTAAATTCCTGCAAAGGGTTAAATACACTCTTAAATATCTATTAACTAAGGTTAACATGAACACTTACAGTTGTTGAAGTACTTCCATGCAACGATTGGCACTGATGAGTAATCTTTTGAACGGTTTAACTGAATGTCTCTGATACCATACTGTGACGCCCCAAATTATAAAAACCCGGTTCGTTACACATAGCTCGAACATAACCAAGAAACTTTGGACCAAATTTAAAACTTCGCTCGAAAGTCAAAATTTGACATTTTCTAAAACCTCAAAACATTTAAAGACTTGCAGCGGAAATCATTTGAGCAAAAATAGAGTTAAACAAAACCATAGAACAGTGCTTGAATAATTGGTTGGGATGTTAAGGGATAATCAGTCAAAAGAAGTAAAGGTTTAAATCGCAAAATGCCCTTAAAATTTCAAAGGTCAAACGCATCTGCCGCTGAGCAAAGTCAACAGAAGAGGCTAAAACAGATAGCAAAAAGACTTCTTCCGATGACTAAACGACAAAAGCTTCAACTACATCATCCGATAAGCTTAACACACGACATCCACCGATCACTAAACGACAAGACTTCTACTACATCATCCGGTAAGCTTAACATACGACATCCACCGATCACTAAACGACAAGACTTCCACTACATCATCCGGTAAGCTTAACATACGACATCCACCGATGACGTCAGCCAGATGATTTTCCTTTATCCGATCGACTAACCTCACATCCACCGGTTACGTCAGCCGGATGATTTCCTTCATCTGATCGACTAACCTCACATCCACCGGTGACGTCAGCCGGATGATTTCCTTCATCTGATCGACTAACCTCACATCCACCGGTGATGGAACTTACAAACTTCACTCAAAGCATTCAAAACAACCTGACCCCAAATAACATTTGAAATTCAACAAAAACCATTAACAAAAGAACAACAACTGTACCTTTGACTTGAATTTGAAAATGATAAACTCCAACTACATTTAAATCACGTTTTCTTTGGCAGAGAGGAAATTCCCAAAGGTATCAAAACATCAGATAACTACTAAGACTTCACCTACGGACAAGTGTTAAAACCAACAGAGTACTTTTATCAGAAAGTCTCAAGGGAATACATCCAAAAACATTAAAATCACTTCTGTCATTAGAAAACTTAACATTCTTAAATCAAATCATAGCTCACTGAATCTTCACTTCTTCAGACACCAGTTAATCCGCCTCATCAGTATACCAAATCGAGGCAGAGAAGTGCTCCTCCAACTTCACCTATTCTTCAGCGAACTCAGTAAACACACCTACTGTCACTTCTTCACCTACATCACAAAACTCATCTATTAGCCTAATGCTAAGTAAGTAAAGCAGTAATGAAATGAAATACTGATATCTGAATTCCTAAACATGCAATTTCTACTTTCTCATCTCAGTTGTCGTTCATCGTTTCTGTTCAGATCCCCCTGTGAAATTGGGAGTCTGATCAACTTTTCCAAAGTATAAATATCCACTAACTCATTAAGGGGTGGATTAATTCCCTTAACAGTAATCTGATTCACATAGTTGTTTCCGATCCCCCTGTGAAATTGGGAGTTGGATCAACTCTCCCAAAGTATAAATATCCACTGTCTCATTAAGGGGCGGATTATTTCCCTTAACAGTAAATCTGTTTCTCATAGATATTTCAATATGTTCATTCCTTACCATGCCAACATGCATTCAAATTCATTTTCGTATACTTTTAAAACATGATGCATAGCATACAGACACATTCAAATAAACATGTTCCTAATGTTTTGTGATGTAGGCCCGAAGGCGCAAGCAAACTTCACTTACCTGGTCTCCTAGAAATCGCTAGGTTTCAAATACTTTGGAAGCCCTGTTCACCTAATGTCATAAACAAAATACCATTCAAATCTTCACTAAACCTCATCCTACACCATTCACAAACCTAAGGAGCTAGTTTAGAAGTTCGGATCATCGCACATTCTTGATTCAACACTAACCCAAACTCAACTCACTCACAGCATTCTCAAAAATGCACTCATTGCACTCTCTCTGCTATCTAACCACTAAATCTCGAGAAAACGAAGGGAAAACTTACCTAGTTTGAGGAAATAGAGATCGAAGGGGAAAAATCGCTTGGAGCCCTGTTGAGCTTGAGCTGAATACCGAGAAGGAAAAAAAATGAAAGAATAGTGGCGGTTAAACCTCATTAAACCCTTTCTTAAATATGTTATCCACAATAAATTTCAATTTACCATTTTATCCTTACTCATTCACTTATTAACCTAATCGCTAAATCACTCAAACTTCAATTTTTTTTAAAACATTCTTTATAAATGGAAAAGGTAAATCCGTTAATATAAACCGGGTGTTACAATCACTTGCCAAAGAATTAAAACAGAGCATAAGAAACTAGCTGGATTGCTCGTTCCATTACCGGTAGCATAATGGAAATGAGAATTTATAATGATGGACTTTGTGACAAGATTACCAAAATTGTCAAAAAAGAATGATACTATTTTCCAACTTTTTGAAAAATAGGTTAGAGATAAATTTCAGGACGAAATTTTATTAACGAGGAAAAAATGTAATGATTTAAACTATTATTACATTTTGGTCAATGATGTAATAATGAATATTTATATATGAAGATATGTGACTATAAATTGTAAATGTGACATTGAAGAAATGATAAATCAAAAGACAAAATTTGATAAATTGGAAAATATGAAATACAAAACATCGGCGATCGATCGCCGAAGATAGTCGATAGATCGCCATTTTGGTGAAAATATGGAGTTCAGACCCTAGAGGGTGCCAATCGATCGCCCCTGAGGAGCAATCGATCGCCACATTTGATGATTTCAGAATTCTCGAAGTAGAACGGGTGCTGATCGATCGCCAAGAGGAGCCAATTAATCGCCCCTTCTGAAAAATCTAGAATAAACGAAACAGAACTGGAGCCAATAGATTGCCCCGCTGTAGCGACTCTAACACTGTACCCTTATTTTCCCGTATTATATTTTTTTTTATCCTTATAAACTTTAAGTTTAACGTTTAAGTGAAAAACGTTTGAAAATCATTAAATAAAACATTTAAATAAAACAAGTAAAACAAATAAAACATCGGCCAACAACTTCAGGGGCAAAAGGGACAATTGTCCCACAAATGCAAGGGGCGATCGATCGGCTGCTTGACAGCTGATCGATCGGCTTTATAAAAATTACAGGGGCGATACGATCGCCCCTATATCAGGCGATCGATCGTCCATCCTTTGGGCGATCGAGCGCCACACTCTCTGGATTTTACCAGAGAGTGGCGACCTTAATTGTCGATCGATCCCCTCCTCAGGCGATCGATCGGCAACCTCCCTGGAATTCGAAATTCCAGGGAGTTTGCCCCTCCCTTTTTCTTTCTTCCCCTACATATACATACACCTATACTTTCAATTTCTTCCTCAATTATCACTAAAACACTTAACATAAAACCATTCATAACTTCATTCATTTCACCTTTCGTCAAATCACCAAATAAACAACCTGAAATATATCCTAAAACGTGTTTAAAAACATAGTAAACTTTCGTAAAAACGAACTGTGTGGATCCATTTAAAACTAAACAATTCCTCTTGGTTAAAAGAAAACTCCAAGCAGTCCAAATATATTTCCAATAAAAGACCTAAAAGCAGTTTATAAAATGGTTTTCCAAAACATCCAAAGCACGTATGTTTTCTATCTAGAACCAAACATCCTAAAATATTTCTAACTATACAATTTTTCCAAAATACTTACAACCGTCCCCACGGATCAAAACGCACCGACTGCCCAGCACGCTCCCACGGGCCATCATTCATCAACTGATCATTCCTCGGGTGGAGGGATCTCGTCCTCACATATATCAAGATCACCTACACCATATAGACAACTATGAGTTAAAGGCTCAGCAAGTTTCGCAAATGCAGATGCTTGCTGTGCATATGAAGTTCAGAAATCATGCAACATTTTCTTATCATTACGTCGCAGATAGAATGTCATCGAGATCTCAGCCCGCTATGTGGAGAGGGCACATCCGTCGGTCGGACAACCCTTTCCACGTAGCGGGGGGGGGGGGGGGGGGGGGGGGTACACGCTCACATCCGTAAACAGCCGTGCCTGAGCCCCACCTCGCATGACCAGATAACAGATTACGTAGATTCATTTCGTTTTAGGTGATGTGGTATTGTGACAAGCCCCTTTTTGGCCTTCACTGTGACGGCCCCAGACCCGATCGGGGTCCGAGGAGCAATCACTTCGTGACATTCAAAACGGGGACTATTTTTTTTGGATAAACAGACTGAACCTTTAAAACAAACCCTTGAAACTTTACAGAGAGAGAAAAAATTCTCTGAATTTAAAATCAAAACAAGAAACAGTTAAAATTGGACTACAGAATGAATGATAGAAGGGAAAGCAGGAAGACTGGAACACTTAAGGATTTGGACGTAAACCTTCTCTGGACGAGTGCAGAGAGATAGGGAGAATTGCAAACGAGGAGCAGAAATGGGTGATGAAATAAACAGAAAGAAATGGACGACTTGACATGCAGTGGGATACTTAATAAAATGGAAAACAAAACTGGAAGTCATGCCGGAAGAAAGGCTACAGTGAATGACGGAGTCGGGTGATGTAGGGCAAAAGAAGTAAATAAACTGGGCGGAGAATGTAAATAAACCGGGGCAGAAAACGTAAATTTCAAGCAGAAGTGGACTGTTCACCGGCAGATGTGAACTACAGGATGAAAATTACTGTTCACAGGTAGAGGTGAACTACAGGCAAAAGATTACTGTTCACCGGTAGAAGTGAACTGGGTGGAAGATGTGGATGGATGACGTCAGACGGAAGAAGCGATTTTAAAGGCAGCGGTGGATGTGATTTTAAAGGCAGAATTGGCAACATTTATGTAACACCCGGTTTCTATTAACTGATTTACCTTTTCCATTTATAGAGAATGTTTTAAAAAAAATTGAAGTTTGAGTGATTTAGCGATTAGGTTAATAAGTGAATGAGTAAGGATAAAATGGGAAATTGAAATTTATTGTGGATAACGTATTTAAGGAAGGGTTTAATAAGGTTTAGCCGCCACTGTTCCTTCATTTTTTTTCCTTCTCGGTATTCAGCTCAAGCTCAACAGGGCTCCAAACAATTTTTCCCCTCCGATCTCCATTTCCTCAAACTAGGTAAGTTTTCCCTTCGTTTTCTCGAGATTTAGTGGTTAGATAGTAGAGAGAGTGCAATTAGTGTATTTTTGAGAATGCTGTGAGTGAGTTGAGTTCGGGTTAGTGTTGAATCAACAATGTGCGATGATCTGAACTTCTAAAATAGCTCCTTAGGTTTGTGAATGGTGTAGGATGAGGTTTAGTGAAGATCTGAATGGTATTTTGTTTATGACATTAGGTGAACAGGGCTTCCAAAGTAGTTGAAACCGAGCGATTTCCAGAAGACTAGGTAAGTGAAGTTTGCTTGCGCCTTCGGGCCTACATCACAAAACATTAGGAACATGTTTATTTGAATGTGTCTGTATGCTATGCATCATGTTTTAAAAGTATACGAAAATGAATTTGAATGCATGTTGGCATGGTAAGGAATGAACATATTGAAACAGCTATGAGAAACAGATTTACTGTTAAGGGAAATAATCCGCCCCTTAATGAGACAGTGGATATTTATACTTTGGGAGAGTTGATCGAACTCCCAATTTCACAGGGGGATCGGAAGCAGCTATGTGAATCAGATTACTGTTAAGGGAATTAATCCACCCCTTAATGAGTCAGTGGATATTTATACATTGGGAGAGTTGATCCAACTCTCAATTTCACAGGGGGATCTAAATGGAAACGATGAACGACAACTGAGATGAGAAAGTAGAAATTGCATGTTTAGGAATTCAGATATCAGCATTTCATTTCATTACTGCTTTACTTACTTAGCAGTAGGCTAATAGATGAGTTTTGTGATGTAGGTGAAGAAGTGACAGTAGGTGTGTTTACTGAGTTCGCTGAAGAATAGATGAAGTTGGAGGAGCACTTCTCTGCCTCGATTTGGTATACTGATGAGGCGGATTAACTGGTGTCTGAAGAAGTGAAGATTCAGTGAGCTATGATTTGATTTAAGAATGTTAAGTTGTCTAATGACAAAAGTGATTTTAATGTTTTTGGATGTATTCCCTTGAGACTTTCCGATAAAAGTACTCTGTTGGTTTCAACACTTGTCCGTAGGTGAAGTCTTAGTAGTTATCTGATGTTTTGATACCTTTGGGAATTTCCTCTCTGCCAAAGAAAACATGATTTAAATGTAGTTGGAGTTTATCATTTTCAAAGTCATGTCGAGGGTACAATTGTTGTTCTTTTGTTAATGGTTTTTGTGGAATTTCAAATGTTATTTGGGGTCAGGTTGTTTTGAATGCTTTGAGTGAAGTTTGTAAGTTCCATCATAAGTGAATAAAGTTCACCGGTGGATGTGAGGTTAGTCGATCGGATGAAGGAAATCATCAGGCTGACGCCACCGGTGGATGTGAGGTTAGTCGATCAGATGAAGGAAATCATCCGGCTGACGTAACCGGTGGATGTGAGGTTAGTCGATCGGATAAAGGAAAATCATCTGGCTGACGTCATCGGTGGATGTCGTATGTTAAGCTTATCGGATGATGTAGTGGAAGTCTTGTCGTTTAGTAATCGGTGGATGTCGTATGTTAAGCTTACCGGATGATGTAGTAGAAGTCTTGTCGTTTAGTGATCGGTGGATGTCGTATGTTAAGCTTACCGGATGATGTAGTTGAAGCTTTTGTGGTTTAGTCACCGGAAGAAGTCTTTTTGCTATCTGTTTCAGCCTCTTCCGTTGACTTTGCTCAGCAGCAGATGCGTTTGACCTTTGAAATTTTAAGGGCATTTCGCGATTTAAACCTTTACTTCTTTTGACCGATTATCCCTTAACATCCCAACCAATTATTCAAGCACTTTTCTATGGTTTTGTTTAACTCTATTTTTGCTCAAATGATTTCCGCTGCAAGTCTTTAAATGTTTTGAGGTTTTAGAAAATGTCAAATTTTGACTTTCGAGCGAAGTTTTAAATTTGGTCCAAAGTTTCTTGGTTATGTTCGAGCTATGTGTAACGAACCGGGTTTTTATAATTCGGGGCGTCACAGTATGGTATCAGAGACATTCAGTTAAACCGTTCAAAAGATTACTCATCAGTGCCAATCGTTGCACGGAAGTACTTCAACAACTGTAAGTGTTCATGTTAACCTTAGTTAATAGATATTTAAGAGTGTAATTAACCCTGTGCAGGAATTTATTACAATGGCCAGACGCCCAGGGAGACCTAGAGTGCCAAGAGAAATGCCAAATGTGAGAGAGCAAGAGGAGCCTAGTGTAATTAGGCAGCTGACGGATTTAGTGCGTCAGCAAACTGATCTAGTGCGCCAACAGTCTGACCAACTAGGAGTACTGTTGAACCGAGAGGTGCAAGGAAGTGTCAACTCGGGTTCTAACAATGAACATTCTGGAGATAGATTTTGGAGACTAAGACCACCCACGTTTGATGGACAGTCATCTGATCCAGTTATTGCTGACGGAGGGCTTAGAAAGATTGAGAGTATGTTTAGGTGTGCCAACATTGGAGAAGGAGACAAGGTCACGTTTGCAACATTCCACTTGGCAGGTGAAGCTCAACTCTGGTGGGAAACAATAGAGACCACCACTGATGTTATGGCGATGCCTTGGTCACAGTTCAAGGACGTCTTCTATGAGAAGTATTTTAACAGCACAGTCCAAACCACGAAGAAATTGGAGTTTCTAAACTTGAAGGAGACAGGGTCTGTGGCCGAGTATAGTAGACAATTTGAGTCCTTGTCCAGGTTTGCTGGACATTTTGCTCACAAGGAAGAGGATAAAGTGTTTAAATTTATGCATAGACTGAAGCCAGAAATCTACCGAGGGGTTAAATTTTGTAGTATTAAAGGCTTGACATTCAGCGAGGTTGTAACGACCCCGGCCAGGAGCCGTCACGTGTTCATATTCTTTCATTAATCGTTTGCTTGACTTTTACTATTATTACATTCACTTACTATCTCTCAACAGACTTTCACATTTAACATATACTTTTTTTTTTAAACTGGTAATAGAAACGCAGAACCATTAAGGAAGACGAACCCTCTCGTGCCCGACTTCCCACGCCTCGTCGGCTCAACCTTCACAGAGTCGAGCGACTAGACTCGGTCATTAGCTTCTTGACAATTTCGGGAAAAGAGGAGGTGCCCTCAATTCTCTTAACTTAATACCACTCGGGTTTGTATGGGTTGCATGCGTTGACAACCCTCAGAAATTTAGTCGTCCGGTCATCACGTGCATTACGCGTGACTCGCTTAACATCGCCTAAAAGGAGACATCTTCCGGTGGGCACGTGGGTCTCGCGTGCTAAATTAAAACATCATCCGGTCGCTAAACGACAAAACACATTTTACATCTTCTGGTCGCTAAACGACAAAACACATTTTACATCTTCCGGTCGCTAAACGACAAAACACATTTTACATCTTCCGGTCGCTAAATGACAAAACACATTTTACATCTTCCGGTGACGTCATCCGGAAGACTAAACCATCATACAACTATCCTTCGGCATCTGCCGATGACGTCAGCCGGAAGACTAAACCATCAAACAATTAACTCTCGGCATCTGCCGATGACGTCAACCGGAAGATTGCCTCATCCAGCTTCCGTCTTACGGTAGAGAACACTAAATCATCAAATGACTCCTCCCAACAGAAAGAAAACACAACTCATTCGAAATGCATATAGCGGAAGACTTAAGCAACAGATCATTTATAAATCTATATAATCATTCCCTGACTCAATGATCCACTAGACAGTTTCAAAGCTCAACGTTTTAAAATAATCTCATCCTACTTAAGCTACCATGTCCTTTAACATACTGTAACATAAGAGTCTTAACCAGGGGTCATAAGTCGCCTCTCCAGTCCCGCACTGTCACCTTGAGCATCCTTCAGCAACCAGCCTTAAGCATCCTCTTTGAACATAACATCCTCACCTGAACCTTCTTCACCTACACCATAAGGTTTAACTATAAGCCTAATGCTTAGTAAGGAATGCATGCTGACAGATATACATGAGTACACAATTTTAAGAGACATAATTCATAAACTATTCTTCATTCATGTTCATCTTTATCATTTACATAACATGTATTAAGGCAGGGAACGAGGGAGGAAGACAGGGGTACATAGTCATTTGCCTATCGCGGCAGACATACATAATCATTTGCCTATCGCGGCAATCATGATACATCACTCGGCCTCCCCAGTGGGAAAATTCGCGAGCCATACATATCATTAACTCGGCCTCCACCAGTGGGAGATTTCGCGAGTCGTACATATCATTAACTCGGCCTCCACCAGTGGGAGAATTCGCGAGTCATACATATCATTAACTCGGCCTCCACCAGTGGGAGAATTCGCGAGTCATACATAACATAGTCTTTCCCCGCTCTGCACTTAATCTTGGTTACATTTGCTTTTCATATTCTCAACTTAATCATAACAGGGACACAGTGCATAGACATAAAGTTCATAGAGAGAAGTCATATCATGAGGACAAGTAAAACATCCTGTAACTTTACATTTACTTACACAACTTCTTCATATCGTGGAAATAACAAATCATAGTCAATAAGCTAACATCTCAGTGATTTCCTAATACCCTTGCGGTGTAGGGCCCTACTGGCCGGAAATCTTAATACATTCACTTACCTGGATTCCTTAGCAATCCGAGCTTCTTTCCTTTAAACTTCTTCACCTAAAACATGTACATTACAGTAGTTAAAACAAAGTCCTAATAGTCCTAATCATAAGCCATCCTAGGATCTAATAGCTAAAGTCATTCCGATTCCTCTGTTTGACACACTGCAGTCTGAAATCCGAAACTAGGTGGACAGGTTTTACCATTGATTAAATCCGAGTTGGTTACTTAAAATGCTCAGAATCGATTCGGGATGACATTTCTACTCTCAGATTTAAAAGTCTTAAACTACTCAGCCACTGCTAAAAATCCGAACTCAGTGCCGAGCTGAAAACAGAGCTCTATTTACGAATGAATGACTACATTGTCCATTTCATACCTCGGGTGTGGATTTGCAGAGAAGAGCAAGCTCGAAACCAGCCGTCGGTAAAGGGAAGTTCTGGTAGCCGAGAGCAAGAACTTGGAAAAGAAGGAATCGCCGAGAGGGAATGTCGGCTACAGTGGTAATAAATGAGGTTTAAGGTTTCCATTTCCTATTTATACTAAATCCATCGATTTTAATTACAAAACTGCCACCCAACCTAGTTTCACACAACTTGTAATAAATTTGTCTTAACATTAAATTTTTAAATCATAAAGGTTAAATAAGAGGGTGACAATGAAAATGGTCAGAAAATCACCTGGCCGAAATGTCGGGTGTTACATCCACTCCTCCTTAAACAAAATTTTCGTCCTCAAAAATTGCTCAAGCAAATAACTTAGGATATTTGTCCAACATCTCCTGCTGCCTTTCCCATGTGGCTTCTTCAATGCCGTGATTTGTCCATAAAACTTTCACCAATGGGATCTCTTTGTTCCTCAGAGTCTTGACTGCATATTCCAATATCTGTATCGGTTTCTCCTCATACTCCAGTGTCGGTTCTAAACCAATATCCGATGGCTGGATGACCTGCATCGGATCACGCATGCACTTTCTTAACATTGACACATGGAAGACATTATGAACTTTATCCAATGATGGAGGCAGTTGCAGTCTGTAAGCTGTACTCCCGATTTTTGCCAAGACAGGGAAGGGTCCAATGAATCTAGGATTAAGTTTTCCCTTCTTGCCAAATCTTAAGACTCCTTTAAATGGTGACACCTTTAAGAATACTTCATCTCCTACTGAAAACTCGAGTTCCCTTCTCCTTTGATCTGCATAACACTTCTGCCGGCTTTGTGCAGTCATCATTCTTTTCCGAATAGTGGCAATCTTATCTGACATTTGTTGCAGAATATCAGGTCCAAGAAGTTTTGTTTCACCAACCTCGTCCCAGTAAAGGGGTGACCTACATTTCCTTCCATACAGTGCTTCATAAGGTGCCATACCGATGGTGGACTGATAACTGTTATTGTAGGAAAACTCAACTAGTGGTAAATGTCTGCTCCAAGTTGTCTGAAAGTCAAGTACACATGCTCTCAACATATCTTCGAGTATTTGAATCGTCCTTTCTGACTGGCCATCGGTCTGTGGGTGAAAAGCTGTGCTGAAAGATAACTTTGTACCTAATGTACCTTGCAAACTTTTCCAGAATCGAGAGGTAAACCTGGGATCACGGTCAGAGACAATGGATACTGGGATCCCATGCAACCTAATAATTTCCTGAACATAAAGATCAGCAAATTGGTCCATCGTATAGGTGGTCCTTACAGGTAAGAAATGGGCTGATTTCGTCAGTCTATCCACCACAACCCAAATACAATCATGCCCTTTTGTCGTCTTAGGTAGTCCTACAACAAAATCCATAGCTATATGTTCCCACTTCCATTCGGGAATAGGCAACGGCTGAAGAGTACCTCCTGGACGTTGGTGCTCGGCTTTGACTTGTTGGCATACTAAACAGGACTCTACATACTTAGCAACATCCCTTTTTAGGTTAGGCCACCAGTACTGTAACTTCAGGTCTCGGTACATCTTGGTGCAGCCAGGATGTACAGAAAAGGAAGAGGAGTGCGCCTCAGCCAAGATCAACTTACGCAATTCCACATCATTAGGAATGCACCACCGATTTCTAAACCTCAGGATCCCATCCTTGGAGAGACTGAACTCGGAGGTGGTGTCCTTCAACTTATCCATCATGCTGATATTTTCCACTGAATCCTTCTGTTGTGCATCCTTGATCTTTTCCAAAATTGTTGGTTGAATAGTTAGCTCAGCGAGCAAGACTGATAACTCCGGAACTATCTCCAAGTCAAATTTCTGAACTTCTGTTCTTAAGGGTATAGACATGGTTGAAATCACGGGCTGCATTGTTGTTGACATCCTACTCAACGCATCAGCTACAGAGTTAGCCTTCCCGGGGTGATACTTGATCTCAAAATCGTAATCCTTGACAAATTCCAACCAACGTCTCTGTCTCATGTTTAATTCCTTCTGTGTGAAGAGGTACTTTAGACTTTTATGGTCAGAAAACACCTCACATTGCTGTCCATATAAATAGTGTCTCCAAATCTTCAAGGCAAAAACAACAGCAGCTAATTCTAGATCATGAGTGGGGTAATTTTGCTCGTAACTCTTTAGCTGCCTAGAAGCATACGCTATAACTTTACCCTCTTGCATCAGAACACAACCTAAATCGACTTTAGAAGCATCACAGTAAACACTAAATTTTCCTTCTTCGGTTGGGAGGGTCAATACAGGAGCTGTTGTTAACTTCAGTTTTAACGTCTGGAAGCTGTCTTCACAGGCTTCAGTCCAAGAATACCTAATGTCCTTCTTTGTCAAACCCGTCAGGGGTTTAGCTATCATGGAAAATCCCTTGATGAACTTCCTGTAATAACCTGCCAATCCAAGGAAGCTGCGGACTTCGCTGGCATTCTTAGGTTGAGGCCAATCCTTTACCGCCTGAATTTTGGTCGGGTCCACAGATATGCCATTAGCAGAAACTACATGGCCAAGGAAATTAACCTTATCTAACCAAAACTCACACTTAGACAGTTTGGCGTAAAGTTGATGCTCCTTCAATGTCGTCAATACTACTTTCAAATGTTCTTCATGGTCAGCCACAGTTCGGGAATATATCAAGATATCATCTATGAATACAATCACAAACTTATCTAAATACTCACGAAACACCCGGTTCATTAAATCCATAAAGGCTGCAGGGGCGTTTGTCAACCCAAACGACATGACTAAGAATTCATAATGTCCATAGCGGGTTCTGAAGGCTGTCTTTGGTATATCTCCTTCTTTAACCTTCAGTTGGTAATAACCCGAACGTAAATCTATCTTTGAAAACACCTTAGCTCCTTGCAATTGGTCAAACAAATCGTCAATCCTGGGTAAGGGGTACCTATTCTTGATTGTCAACTTATTTAGTTCCCTGTAGTCTATGCACATTCTAAGAGAACCATCCTTTTTCCTTACAAATAAGACTGGTGCACCCCAAGGAGAACTACTGGGGCGAATAAATCCCTTGTCAACCAATTCCTGCAGTTGGACCTTCAATTCTTTCAACTCAACAGGTGCCATACGGTAAGGATTCTTGGATACAGGTGATGCCTCAGGGTATGTATCAATTACAAATTCTATTTCCCTATCAGGTGGTATACCCGGTAAGTCATCTAAGAATGCCTCGGGAAACTCCCGGACTATAGGAATATCCTGTAGCTCAATTTTATTCTTCACCCGGTCATCTATTACACTAGCCAGGTAGCTCTCACAACCACCTCTCAGCATTCGGTATATTTCTAGTGAGGATATAATTGGTATCTTACTTATTTTAGGAATAGCTCTGAAGGAATAATGGTTATCATTTGGGGGTCTAAAATCAACTATTCCAGATCGACAACTTATCGTGGCATGATGTCTAAATAACCAATCCATCCCTAATATCACTTCATACCCTTTTAAGTCAATGACAATTAATTCCGCATAGAGATTCTTATCCCCTAAGGACACGACGTCACCCTTAACAATCTGCTCTGAATGTAGGGACTTCCCTGATGGCAACACAACACTATATGACCTTTCAGCTGGTAAGGGTCCTATGTTATGTTTGCATACAAACAAGGTTGATATAAACGAGTGTGTGGCCCCTGTATCTATGAGTGTATAAGCAGCGAAACCACAGATCATGATGGTACCTGATATGACTGTATGTTGATCAGCTCCCTCATCTTCCATCAACGCATACACTCTGGGTACAACCCTTGCACGGTTCGGGTCTGGCGGCATGGGACAATCTCTGACCATGTGTCCGGTCTTATCACACCTGAAACACCGGCCAGAAAGCAGCTTGCACTCACCAGGGTGGTTCCTCTGACATGTAGGGCATAGAGGCGCCAGAGGTCTCTTTCCTTTTCCCTGGTCATCATTCTGGTTGAGGGGCCTCTTCATTCCATGCTGTTGTTGCTGTGGTCCCCTGTTCTGTCGTGGCTGCCAACCTTTGTTCTGACGTGGTGGCGGCTGAGCGTCCTTCATGAGTTTCTTTGGCTGTTCGCGTTGTGCATATACTGTCATTTCTGCCTCTTCTAGCTCCAAGGCCTTAGCCGTCACTTCACCATAAGGTACATTATGTATCCCGGCAGTCTTCACTTTCATGTACAGACTTGGCTTCAGTCCTTGAACAAACTGGTAAATCTTATCTTCCTCATCCTCAATCATACGGGGAGCAAACCGTGATAAAGCATCAAATTCACATATATAATCCACCACAGAGCCAGTTTGTCGTAGATTCATAAACTCCTTCTTCTTGTTGGCCCGAACAGTCCTATTGAAGTACTTGTCAAAGAAGGCAGTCTTGAACATCCCCCAGGTCATAGCTTCGGCATTAGTGGTGCTCTGGATCGAGTCCCACCAATGCCTTGCACTTAACTCCAAATGAAAGACAGCGTAGGTGACCTTATCCCCTTCGTCAACCTTTGCATACTTGAACATGTCTTCTATCTTTCGAACCCACTCCTCAGCATGAATAGGATCTGAGACATACCCATTAAACACCGGGGGTCGAAGCCGGTGAAAGCGCTCACCCCCATGATCATGAGTTGCGTTAGTACTAGAGTTGCCTTGTTCTTCTCTAGCTGTCATCAGTCGTTCTATCTGGTGAGATTAGCGCATGACCAACTCAGTCAACTGAGCAATAGCATTGCTATCCTCATCGGTCTCTCTCTGTTGACCTCTAACCATCTTGGGATTCCTAGACAAATCATTACAGGCATAACTTAACTTAATGACATACATGAAATCATAAACACTTACAGTTGCTGAGGTGTGCTCAAGTGACAGTCAGTGCTGGGAGGCAGTCTGCAGAATCGGTTTTAGAACCTGGTTTTGCTCTGATACCACAATTGTAACGACCCCGGCCAGGAGCCGTCACGTGTTCATATTCTTTCATTAATCGTTTGCTTGACTTTTACTATTATTACATTCACTTACTATCTCTCAACAGACTTTCACATTTAACATATACTTTTTTTTAAACTGGTAATAGAAACGCAGAACCATTAAGGAAGACGAACCCTCTCGTGCCCGACTTCCCACGCCTCGTCGGCTCAACCTTCACAGAGTCGAGCGACTAGACTCGGTCATTGGCTTCTTGACAATTTCGGGAAAAAAGGAGGTGCCCTCAATTCTCTTAACTTAATACCACTCGGGTTTGCATGGGTTGCATGCGTTGACAACCCTCAGAAATTTAGTCGTCCGGTCATCACGTGCATTACGCGTGACTCGCTTAACATCGCCTAAAAGGAGACATCTTCCGGTGGGCACGTGGGTCTCGCGTGCTAAATTAAAACATCATCCGGTCGCAAATCGACAAAACACATTTTACATCTTCCGGTCGCTAAACGACAAAACACATTTTACATCTTCCGGTCGCTAAACGACAAAACACATTTTACATCTTCCGGTCGCTAAACGACAAAACACATTTTACATCTTCCGGTCGCTAAACGACAAAACACATTTTACATCTTCCGGTGACGTCATCCGGAAGACTAAACCATCATACAACTATCCTTCGGCATCTGCCGATGACGTCAGCCGGAAGACTAAACCAACAACAGCTACCCTTCGGCATCTGCCGATGACGTCAGCCGGAAGACTAAACCATCAAACAATTAACTCTCGGCATCTGCCGATGACGTCAACCGGAAGATTGCCTCATCCAGCTTCCGTCTTACGGTAGGGAACACTAAATCATCAAATGACTCCTCCCAACAGAAAGAAAACACAACTCATTCGAAATGCATATAGCGGAAGACTTAAGCAACAGATCATTTATAAATCTATATAATCATTCCCTGACTCAATGATCCACTAGACAGTTTCAAAGCTCAACGTTTTAAAATAATCTCATCCTACTTAAGCTACCATGTCCTTTAACATACTGTAACATAAGAGTCTTAACCAGGGGTCATAAGTCGCCTCTCCAGTCCCGCACTGTCACCTTGAGCATCCTTCAGCAATCAGCCTTAAGCATCCTCTTTGAACATAACATCCTCACCTGAACCTTCTTCACCTACACCATAAGGTTTAACTATAAGCCTAATGCTTAGTAAGGAATGCATGCTGACAGATATACATGAGTACACAATTTTAAGAGACATAATTCATAAACTATTCTTCATTCATGTTCATCTTTATCATTTACATAACATGTATTAAGGCAGGGAACGAGGGAGGAAGACAGGGGTACATAGTCATTTGCCTATCGCGGCAGACATACATAATCATTTGCCTATCGCGGCAATCATGATACATCACTCGGCCTCCCCAGTGGGAAAATTCGCGAGCCATACATATCATTAACTCGGCCTCCACCAGTGGGAGATTTCGCGAGTCGTACATATCATTAACTCGGCCTCCACCAGTGGGAGAATTCGCGAGTCATACATATCATTAACTCGGCCTCCACCAGTGGGAGAATTCGCGAGTCATACATAACATAGTCTTTCCCCGCTCTGCACTTAATCTTGGTTACATTTGCTTTTCATATTCTCAACTTAATCATAACAGGGACACAGTGCATAGACATAAAGTTCATAGAGAGAAGTCATATCATGAGGACAAGTAAAACATCCTGTAACTTTACATTTACTTACACAACTTCTTCATATCGTGGAAATAACAAATCATAGTCAATAAGCTAACATCTCAGTGATTTCCTAATACCCTTGCGGTGTAGGGCCCTACTGGCCGGAAATCTTAATACATTCACTTACCTGGATTCCTTAGCAATCCGAGCTTCTTTCCTTTAAACTTCTTCACCTAAAACATGTACATTACAGTAGTTAAAACAAAGTCCTAATAGTCCTAATCATAAGCCATCCTAGGATCTAATAGCTAAAGTCATTCCGATTCCTCTGTTTGACACACTGCAGTCTGAAATCCGAAACTAGGTGGACAGGTTTTACCATTGATTAAATCCGAGTTGGTTACTTAAAATGCTCAGAATCAATTCGGGATGACATTTCTACTCTCAGATTTAAAAGTCTTAAACTACTCGGCCACTGCTAAAAATCCGAACTCAGTGCCGAGCTGAAAACAGAGCTCTATTTACGAATGAATGACTACATTGTCCATTTCATACCTCGGGTGTGGATTTGCAGAGAAGAGCAAGCTCGAAACCAGCCGTCGGTAAAGGGAAGTTCTGGTAGCCGAGAGCAAGAACTTGGAAAAGAAGGAATCGCCGAGAGGGAATGTCGGCTACAGTGGTAATAAATGAGGTTTAAGGTTTCCATTTCCTATTTATACTAAATCCATCGATTTTAATTACAAAACTACCACCCAACCTAGTTTCACACAACTTGTAATAAATTTGTCTTAACATTAAATTTTTAAATCATAAAGGTTAAATAAGAGGGTGACAATGAAAATGGTCAGAAAATCACCTGGCCGAAATGTCGGGTGTTACAGAGGTTGTGTCCACTGCCCTGGAAGTGGAAAAAGCTGAAAGGAAGTGTGCTGGACCAAAGGAGGTCCCACAAAGGTTTAACCAGCCACACCAACTAAGAGGAACGAATAGGCCAAGTGAAGGCCAAAATAGCCAAGGAGCGGGAGGGAAAGTATAGAATGTCAGGAAATTTCCCCAGTGTCATAAGTGTTTGAAGAACCACCTGGGGGAATGCAGACTGGGCTTTGGGAAGTGCTTCAACTGTGAGGAGGTTGGACACACGTTCAAGGAATGCTCGAAGCCTAGAATCACCAGATGCTACAATTGTCACAAGGTCGGCCACATTAGCATAGACTGTCCAGTTCCTAAAAATGGCCCTGCTATGATTAAACCAAGAATATTCTCCATGATGGAGTCGGGTGAGGAACAGCCCGTTGTTGTGTCAGGTACTATATTGATTAACTTTGTGCCTGCTTTTACTTTAATAGATTCTGGTGCGATGCATTCATTCATAGCATCTGCATTTGCTGTTAAGTTAGATGTACAGTTTACCCCTTCCATGCATGTGTTTAGTGTTGCAGTACCTTCCGGTGAACGCATACACTCTAACCAGGTGATGCTTGACAGTGTTGTAATGCCCGGATTTTTAGATTTTAGGATTTTCTAATTCCTTAGATAATTTTCGTAAAAGGCAAATTAAAGTATTTTCTTGAGCGGGATGTTTCTTTAAAGCCCTAGAAATTTATGGGAATTTTTAGAGAAATAAGTGAAATTTTAGAAACCCAAATCGAAAAGAGTAATGCTAAAGTTCCCGTTTTACCCTTTTAGCATGTTAATTTGTAAAAATAGCAAAATAAATCCGTTTTATGAACGGTGAGTTTTGTTAGAACTCTAAGATTAAATTGGAATATTTGGAGAAATAAGAAAATTGCAGAGGAACCGAATCGATAGACTAATTGAAGAATTAAGCATAGAATTGATGTAGGGGCATTTAAGTAATTTAGTAATTAAAAGTTATAGTTTTAATTAAAAAGGATAATGGCTTCACGATGAAGCCATTATCGCTGCCGAGCCCGACGCCGAAGAGAGAGAGGGAGCCCCGACGACAGAGAGCGGCGACCACGCGATTTTCGGCCACCGTTCAGACGAGCAGACGTCGGCGACTCCGGGGCTACCATTTCCGACTGTCTTCGCGCGCAAACCGAACGGTAAGCTCCCTGTTCTTGCTCGGTTTGTGCTGTGCGTGGCGAGCTCGATTGAGCTCCGATCGCCGGCCGTTTTGGTTGCTTTTAGCGTTACATTGCCGAGCTTAACGCCGGCGTAGATCGCCGAGCAGCGTGGTGCTCGGCTTGAGCTGGAAACAGGGGACCCGAAATTAGGGTCTAGGGTTTTCTTAATTTGAAACTTCGATTTTTGATTAGATTATTCTAATTGAGGGTATATGTGGTCGATTGGTGAGGAAATATGTGGAATTTGATGAAAAATTGGAAAGGGGGAAAATTCCGAGAAAGGGCAGAATCGGGTTTTTCTTAAATTGACCTAGCTACGGTCGTTTGTTTTGAAATTCATTTTGGCAGATTAAAATAGGTTATTAGAGGAGTACGTGGCCGCCTGAATCGTTCGATTCCGACCACCGACGCAAAAGTTATGCACGTTTGAGTTTCGGGTCGGTTTTTACCGAACCCAAAATAATGGCCCATTTAGTTAGATTTTTATTAGATTAGGCTAGAAATAGTAGTTTAAGATGTTTTCATGAAAATAAGAGTTTAGTTATGTCGAGCGAGTTCTAATGCAATGTTTTGATATGTTAGGTTTTTCAGGTTCCACGGTTAAGAGTCAAAATCGAGGCAATTACTAAGGACGCCAGGTAAGTAGTGTTGCATGCGTGTTGCCTTCGGGCCTACATCACAGAACGTTAGGTTATGTTGCATGTTTTTATGTATGTTTAGCTTTCTCACGCATCATGTTTTAAGTAAAGTACAAAAATGTTTTAGCATATGTTTTCACGATTGAATGTAGAAATAACAACGATGTAAAATGAAAATGTAAAGTGTCTGAGGGAAGTGGTTCACCCTTCAGATGTAAATTGTGGAACGTCCAGAAAATGTAAAGTGTCTGAGGGAAGTGGTTCACCCTTCAGATGTAAATTGTGGAACGTCCAGAAAATGTAAAGTGTCTGAGGGAAGTGGTTCACTTCAGATGTAGATCGTGGAACGTCCAGAAAATGTAAAGTGTCTGAGGGAAGTGGTTCACCCTTCAGATGTAGATTGTGGAACATCTAGAGATGGAGAAACTAATCTGCCCTCCATTGGTAGAGGATTACATGTATGTATGTATGTACGATGAAACGAAACGAAACGATTATGTACGATGAAATGAAACGAAACAAAACGATTATGAACGATGAAACGAAACGAAACGAAACGATTATGTACTATGAAACGAAATGAGACGTTTATGTATGATTGAAACGATAGAAACTGCATATGTTAGGTTAAATGTTTTAAATTCATATTGTCACTACTTGCTAAGCATTAGGCTTATAGTGTGAGTTCTGTGATGTAGGTGCTGAAGAACAGGTACGGTGAGATTTCATGAGCATGCTAGGATCATGGACGCAGTTGGAGGAGTACGACCATGGTGGCAACCCGGCAATATTGTTAGGGCGATTCCGACCGTGGTTAGTAGGTGTCTGTGGTTAGTATGTGGACGTGTCTGTTTTGGGTATGTTTATGTGTCGTTTTGATTAAGAAAGAGAATGGAAGTTTTATGTATGTGTATAGAGATGTGATGAACGAAAGTATGAAAATGTTACGTATGTGGATCGATTAATTTTGATAGAAAAACGTCTGAGAGTAGAGTTTTTGATGTGTATGATGTGGTAGTAGAATGTCTAAAATGTGAAGTCTTTATTTTGGAGAAATATACTGGAACTGTTTGGTTATTTTGAACTGTCTGGTCATTTTAAAACAGGTATGGATATGCTCGATTTTTAGAGCGATCCATGCAGTTTGTTTTCTTGAGTTGTTCCGAAATTGTAGGTTATATTAGTGTTTTGTTTTAAATTGATCTTACTTTAATTGTTACTTGTTTTAAAAATGGTTTTATTCTAGTTTTAAATGTTTTAAAAGTCGAAATGTTTTACGCTCAAAAATAGGTGGATCAATTGTCTAAGTTAGTTTTCTTTTAAAGTGTTCAGTAAAGATGAAAAATTTTATTCGAAAACACGAGGGCTTAGGTAAAGGTTATGTCAATGTAAAGTCAGGTCCTGTGACGGCCCTACGGGGTTGGGGTCGTGACAAGTGTCGTGTTAGTAGGGAACGTAAGTCTACCTACTGATCTTATAATTATGGATATATTAGGATTTGATGTAATCCTAAGTATGGACTGGTTGTTTAAACACCACGCCACAATTGATTGTAGAACTGGAATAGTTAGCTTTCAACCCCCTGATAATTCGAAACATACCTTTCAAGCTTCAAAGAAGAGTAAGGAAATATCTGTGATGACTTCTATTAACACTAGATCTTCCCTGTGTGGAGAGTATTTGTGCTTCTTAGATAGCGTTTTAGACACACAGTTTGTAGGAAAGGCAAATCCTCAAAATGTCTTAATTGTCCAAGACTTCCCCGAAGTATTTTTAGATGACCTCCCTGGTTTACCACCAGATAGGGAGATTGAATTTGTTGTAGATGTTTACCCCGGCGCCGAACCTGTGTCTAAAAATCCATATAGACTAGCACCTACAGAACTTAAGGAATTGAAGAAACAGTTGGGGGATTTATTGGAGAAAGGGTTCATACGCCCTAGCTTTTCACCGTGGGGTGCACCTGTCCTTTTTGTCAAAAGAAGGATGGATCAATGCGTATGTGCATTGATTATAGAGAATTGAATAAGTTAACTGTCAAGAACAAGTATCCTTTACTAAGGATTGATGATTTATTTGACCAACTTAATGGTGCAAGAGTTTTCTCTAAGATTGACCTTAGGTCCGGTTATTACCAGTTGAAGGTTAAATCTGAAGATATCCCAAAGACTGCCTTTCGCACAAGGTATGGACATTATAAATTTTTGGTTATGTTCTTTGGGTTGACAAATGCACCAGCTACCTTTATGGATCTTATGAATAGGGTGTTTCATGAATACCTAGATAAATTTGTCATAGTGTTCATTGATGATATTCTGATCTATTCCCGTACCAAAGATAAGCATGCTAGGCACCTGACCTTGGTGTTGGAAGTATTAAAACAGCACCAACTTTATGCCAAGTTTTCTAAGTGTGAATTTTGGTTGGACCAAGTTCACTTTTTAGGACATGTTATCTCTGGGGATGGGATATCTGTTGATCCAGCTAAGGTTCAAGTAGTTAAGGAATGGCCCCAACCAAGGAATGCTACAGATATCAGGAGTTTTCTTGGACTTGCAGGGTATTATAGAAAGTTCATTGAAGGATTTTCGAAGATTGCTACACCTCTTACTAAGTTAACAAGGAAAAATATGAAGTATATATGGACTGAGGAATGTGAGCATAGTTTCCAAACCTTGAAACAGATACTAACCAATGCTCCAATTTTAACCCTCCAAGTTGGAGATGGTAAAGTTAGTATTTATTGTGATGCTTCCAAAATTGGTCTTGGTTGTGTGTTAATGCAGAATGAAAAAGTGATAGCTTATGCCTCTAGACAGTTGAAAACACATGAGAAGAACTATCCTACACATGACTTAGAATTAGCTACAGTGGTATTTGCACTTAAATTTTGGAGGCATTACCTGTATGGACAATCTTGTGAGATATTTTCAGATCATAATAGCCTGAAGTATATTTTCACACAGAAGGAACTAAACATGAGGCAGCGTTAATGGTTGGAATTTGTCAAGGATTATGATTTTGAGATAAAATATCATCCTGGTAAAGCAAATGCTGTGGCAGATGCTTTGAGTAGAGTAACAACATCAACCCCATCTATGATTTTAGATATGTCATTAGCCTTAGAGTGTAACGACCCCAACGGAATCGCCACACAAATTCATTACTTGATCTCTTAATCATTTGATTCTTGCTTCCATACACTTTATTCATTATTATTATTAATATTATTCCCTCTTTATTTTCTGTCTTTTTTTTTTAAACATCTCATGATCTGCATCCACCGATAGAGTTATAGTCTCACATAGACCGATGATCACGTGTCCGCCACGCGACACCTCTGATCTCAACCAGCAATAGACATCCGCCGGTGGTCACGGGCATTGCACGTGCCTAATTAAAGACATCGCCCGGTCCCGAACATTCTCCACTAGATGTTCATATTTACCCTACATTGACCGGTGGACATGTGTGCTTCAAGTGACCGATTTAAAACATTTCCTGACTTTAAACAATAAGAAAATACTCATATCATTCGGTCACTAGACGACAATTTAACATCTACATCATCCGGTGAAGAATTACACTTCATCCACCGAACACTAGACGACAAAATACCATTTACATCATCCGGCGAAGAAGTACGCTTCATCCACCAAACGCTAGACGACAAAATAACATTTCCAGCATCCGGTGAAGAAATACACTTCATCCACCAAACGCTAGACGACAAGTTAACATTTACATCATCGGGTGAAGAAACAAACTACATCTTCCGGTGACTTATTACACTACATTTGCCGATCACTAGCACTTTCATCATCCGATGGCTTAAACACTACATCTGCCGATGACGTCAGCCGGATGATTGCCTCATCCAGCTTCTATCATACGGCAGTAAAACACTATAATCATCAAACATCTTCATTCGATAGAACATATCACAACTCGCCCGATTCTTAACTTAGTAACTATAAACCTCAAAGAGTAAGGATCATAAATTCATCCAAAATACACATAGCGGAAGACTTAAGCAACACAACCATTCAATAATCCTTAAGTCGTATTCAGACTCTAAAGTCAAACCATTCAAATCCGAATCTCATTATTATAAGAAATTCTGTTCTACTTAGTCATTTGTTTATGATAAACTACTCTGACTTACTATGAGCATAACCAGGGAACTTAATCGCCTATCCAGCCTTGCACTGTCACACTGAGCATCCTCCAGCAACCAAGCTTAGACATCATCATTAACCTTGAGTTCCTCACCTGAAAACTCGTCACCTACATCATAAGGTTTAAACTATAAGCCTAATGCTTAGTAAGGAATGCAACACTAACATGGATGCATGAATGTGTAGTTTGGGAAAATCACATGCTCATAAGTCTTTTTCTTGTTCATATCTTTGCTTGAAATCATCATTCATAGTCATAGATCATATTCATCATTCATAGTTATTGGTCATATTCATCATTCATAGTCATTGGTCATATTCATCATTCATAGTCATTGATCATATTCATCATTCATAGTCATTGATCATATTCATCATTCATATTCTTTGATCATATTCTTTGTTTAGGTTGTGTGGATCAAGAGAGGATTTGTGCCGGTAAAGGGGGTTCGACAGTGAGTTTGATCTTGTTCCCTATTGCGGGTCGTATTCATATGTCCTTCTTTGGACTGTGACATACGCCGAACCGCCCCCAACCCTCACTTAATCCACGTTGCATAAATCTTATATATATACATATATACATACATATCTTGTTCATGGAAAACATGCGTTAAAACATCTTCTTATGCTTGAGAAACATTCATGATGCATGAACATGAGAACTTTTAACTCATCAAACTATGACAAGGATCATACCAGAGCAGACAACTTCACATTCACTAGCAGGTCATAAAATAGTATAACTCGCAACATACATAAATCCTTCAAGTACAGACAAGCTCATTATCATAAGGTAAACATTAGACGTCTAAACAACCTAGTACTCCCACGATGTAGGGCTCTATTAGCCGGAAATCTTAATACATTCACTTACCTGGTCTCCTTAGCACTTGAGCTCCTTTCTCTTCAAACTTCTTCACCTAAAACATTTACATTGCAGTAGTTAAAACAAAATGCTAATAGTTCTAATCTCAAGTTATCCTAAAATTTAATAGCTAAAGTTATTCCCGAATCCTTAGTCTAATACTCTGTGTAGTTTGAAATCCAAAACCAAAACAGACTGATTAGATTATCGATAGCTCAGAGGTGGTTGTTCTAAATGTCCAGAATCAATTTGATAAAAGCATTCCCACACTCAGATTCCAAATGTTCTTATTATTAGTCGGCCATTGGAAAATCCAAAACTCCAATGCCGAGTAGAAAACAGGGTTAACAAGCTAACAGATAGCTGCATTGACTAATGCATACCTCGAGCACAGAGTAGTCAGAGAACCGATCGTCGAAGAGAGTATGCCGAAAGCAGAGAGCAAGAGCTTGGGAGAGAAGAAATCGCCGAAAAGGAAGGTGTCGGCTACAGTGGTTCGAGTGAGGTTTAAAACATTTCCTTTTTCTTTATATATTGGTCATCACCCTCCATTATTACAACTTTGCCACCCAACCTAGTTTAAATCCACATGAAATTAATTATTCTTGGTATAAGTCCTAAACTGTAAAGATTAAATATTCATGACCGTTAATACAGTTAGAAAAAATCACCTGGCCGTTAACTCGGGTGTTACATAGAGTCAGAATTCCAGAGGTTTAATCTAGAAGCAGTATCTAGTGTATCAGCCATACTCTCAGCCATAACCTTAAAGCCTACTATTCTGGAGAAAATAAAGGAAGCTTAGGCAAATGATGTGAAATGCAACAAGTACAAATTAAGCATAGGATCTACTGTTAATTCGGATTTCAACTATTCCATTGAAGGGATCCTTAAATTTAGAAATAGGTGGTTTGTTCCTGCCGTTAAAGAACTTCGAGATGAGATTATTTCAGAAGCACATTCTTCCAAGTTCTATGTTCACCCTGGGAGTACAAAGATGTACAAGAATCTCAGGCAACATTATTGGTGGCCAGGTATGAAACAAAGTGTGGCGGAATATGTGGGATCATGTTTGATTTGCCAACAGGTTAAAGCTGAACATCAGAGACCTGCAGGGACCTTACAGCCATTACCAGTTCCCGAATGGAAATGGGAACAAATAACGATGGACTTTGTTATGGGATTGCCTAAGACAGCAAAGGGGCATGATGCTATTTGGGTAATAGTTGACCGACTAACCAAATCAGCTCACTTCCTACCGATAAAGGTGACTTACTCGATGGATCAGCTTGCTGAGTTGTATGTGCACGAAGTTGTTAGACTCAATGGAGTTCCAAGTTCTATAGTTTCAGACCGAGACTCTAGATTTACATCCAAGTTTTGGAAGAGTTTGCACGAGGCTATGGGCACGCAGCTTAGTTTTAGCACAGCCTTTCACCCTCAAACAGATGGACAGTCTGAAAGGACCATTCAAACATTAGAGGATATGCTTCGTGCATGCACATTGGATTTCCAAGGTTCCTGGAGCAAGTAATTATCCTTAGTAGAATTCTCTTATAATAACAGTTTTCAGGCAACAATAGGAATGACACCTTATGAAGCATTGTATGGACAAAGTGCAGATCTCCTTTGTACTAGGATGAAGTTGGTGAAGCACAGTTGCTTGGCCCTGACATTGTGTAACAAACTGTTGAGAAGGTTGCCATCATCCGACAGAGAATTTTGGCAGCTCAGAGCAGACAGAAAAGCTATGCAGATTGCAGGCGTAGAGAATTGGAATTTGAGATAGGTGATGAAGTTTTTCTCAAAGTGTCACCATTCAAAGGAGTTGTCAGATTTGGAAGAGAGGCAAGTTGAACCTCAGATTTATTGGACCGTTCACTATTCTGAAAAGAATTGGGAGAGCAGCCTATCAGTTGCAGTTATCGGCTCCTATGGAGGGGATACATAGTGTGTTCCATGTTTCTATGTTGAAGAAATGCTTAAGGGATCCATATCAAATTGTGGAACAGCAGAACATCGAAATTCATCCTACTCTTACTTATGAGGAGAAGCCAGTAAAGATCTAAACTATGCGGTTAAAGTATTGCGCAACAAAGAGGTTCCTCTGGTGAAGGTCTTGTGGCATAACCAGAACTTAGAGGAGACAACTTGGGAGCGCCAGCAAGACATGATGGACCAACATCTAGAATTATTCAGGTACTGAATTTTGAGGACAAAATTCTTTAAGGATGATAGATTATAACACCTGGTTTCTATTAACCGATTTACCTTTTCCATTTATAGAGAATGTTTTAAAAAAAATTGAAGTTTGAGTGATTTAGCGATTAGGTTAATAAGTGAATGAGTAAGGATAAAATGGTAAATTGAAATTTATTGTGGATAACGTATTTAAGGAAGGGTTTAATGAGGTTTAGCCGCCACTGTTCCTTCATTTTTTTTTTCCTTCTCGGTATTCAGCTCAAGCTCAATAGGGCTCCAAGTGATTTTTTTGCTCCGATCTCCATTTCCTCAAACTAGGTAAGTTTTCCCTTGTTTTCTCGAGATTTAGTGGTTACATAGCAGAGAGAGTGCAATGAGTGTATTTTTGAGAATGCTGTGAGTGAGTTGAGTTTGGGTTAGTGTTGAATCAAGAATGTGCGATGATCTGAACTTCTAAACTAGCTCCTTAGGTTTGTGAATGGTGTAGGATGAGGTTTAGTAAAGATCTGAATGATATTTTGTTTATGACATTAGATGAAAAGGGCTTCCGAAGTAGTTGAAACCGAGCGATTTTCAAGAGACCAGGTAAGTGAAGTTTGCTTGCGCCTTCGGGCCTACATCACAAAACATTAGGAACATGTTTATTTGAATGTGTCTGTATGCTATGCATCATGTTTTAAAAGTATACGAAAATGAATTTGAATGCATGTTGGCATGGTAAGGAATGAACATATTGAAACAGCTATGAGAAACAGATTTACTGTTAAGGGAAATAATCCGCCCCTTAATGAGACAGTGGATATTTATACTTTGGGAGAGTTGATACAACTCCCAATTTCACAGGGGGATCGGAAACAGCTATGTGAATCAGATTACTGTTAAGGGAATTAATCCACCCTTTAATGAGTCAGTGGATATTTATACTTTGGGAGAGTTGATCCAACTTCCAATTTCATAGGGGGATCTGAACAGAAACGATGAACGACAACTGAGATGAGAAAGTAAAAATTGCATGTTTAGGAATTCAGATATCAGCATTTCATTTCATTACTGCTTTACTTACTTAGCATTAGGCTAATAGATGAGTTTTGTGATGTAGGTGAAGAAGTGACAGTAGGTGTGTTTACTGAGTTCGCTGAAGAATAGATGAAGTTGGAGGAGCACTTCTCTGCCTTGATTTGGTATACTGATGAGGCGGATTAACTGGTGTCTGAAGAAGTGAAGATTCAGTGAGCTATGATTTGATTTAAGAATGTTAAGTTTTCTAATGACAGAAGCGATTTTAATGTTTTTGGATGTATTCCCTTGAGACTTTCTGATAAAAGTACTCTGTTGATTTTAACACTTGTCCGTAGGTGAAGTCTTAGTAGTTATCTGATGTTTTGATACCTTTGGGAATTTCCTCTATGCCAAAGAAAACGTGATTTAAATGTAGTTGGAGTTTATCATTTTCAAAGTCATGTCGAGGGTACAGTTGTTGTTCTTTTGTTAATGGTTTTTGTTGAATTTCAAATGTTATTTGGGGTCAGGTTGTTTTGAATGCTTTGAGTGAAGTTTGTAAGTTCCATCATAGGTGAATAAAGTTCACCGGTGGATGTGAGGTTAGTCGACGAATGAAGAAAATCATCCGGCTGACGCCACCGGTGGATGTGAGATTAGTCGATCGGATGAAGGAAATCATCCGACTGACGTCACCGGTGGATGTGAGGTTAGTCGATCGGATGAAGGAAAATCATCTGCCTGACGTCATCGGTGGATGTCGTATGTTAAGCTTACCGGATGATGTATTAGAAGTCTTGTCGTTTAGTGATCGGTGGATGTCGTCTGTTAAGCTTACCGGATGATGTAGTTGAAGCTTTTGTCGTTTAGTCACCGAAAGAAGTCTTTTTGCTATCTGTTTCAGCCTCTTCCGTTGACTTTGCTCAGCGGCAGATGCGTTTGACCTTTGAAATTTTCAGGGCATTTCGCGATTTAAACCTTTACTTCTTTTGACCGATTATCCCTTAACATCCCATCCAATTATTCAAGCACTGTTCTATGGTTTTGTTTAACTCTATTTTTGCTCAAATGATTTCCGCTGCAAGTCTTTAATGTTTTGAGGTTTTAGAAAATGTCAAATTTTGACTTCGAGCGAAGTTTTTAAAGTTTAGTCCAAAGTTTCTTGGTTATGTTCGAGCTATGTGTAACGAACCAGGTTTTATAATTCGGGGCGTCACAGTGATGCATTTGGAAACAAATTTGGCTATTTTAACTTTCATTCATTTCCACCAATATTGCTTCCTCATGTTTTTGTACATCTTGTTGTTTCTAGGATGAACGACGAATTTTTAGCAATGATTCTCTTTCAAGATTTCTTCTTTCAATTCTTGGTTATTATGAATTACTAAACGACGCTAATATTTACAACATCTAAGCCCCTCTCTGTTTCTCCTCCAACCTCACCTCCAACAACAAAAAAGCTTTCGTAAGATATACTCTTCTTCTTCGGTCTTAGTAGGAGAGAGATTTGATTATTTTCTGGGTTTTGTAGATATGGAGGTATGATCCGTGCAGTGATAACTATGTTTATGCTTACTTAAACAGCTCTGATGTTCAGAAAGCCATATATGCAAATGTGACGAAGCTCACTCACGACTGGGAGCCTTGCAGTGATGTTATCAGCAGATGGAAAGATAGTCCTTCTACCATTATTCCACTTTTAAGATAATTCATGGCCAATAATCTTCGAGGTTGGGTCTTTAAGTAAGCCGATGATCAAAAAAGTTGTCAATTTAAAGACGACGATGAGAGTCTGATCTTTATTTATAGACTTTGCAGTGGAGACAGATGGAAGAGTGCTTGTAACTTCAACCAAATACTCCATTGACTCGATGAAGCTTCCTGTAAAAGCTCCATGGTATCCTTGATTCATGCGAGAGGAGGTTAGAAATAATAAATCCACAAAAAATCTTGTTTTTTCTCCAGTGATTTCTCTATCGAATTGAAACCCAGATGTAATCTTTTTTGTTTAGATCGGAGGTTATAGGCAAGTGTATGAAGGAGGTTTGACGTTTTCTACAATAAGAGGGGCAGTTCATCAAGTTCCGAGCTATCAGCCTGGACGATCTCTTTCTCTAATCAGCCACTTCCTTCGCGGAACTCCTTTGCTTGAGGCCTTCTCAAACTAGCTTTCCATCTTCTTCCTCCTTTTCGCCTGCAATTTTTCTTTTTTAACTGGATTAATTGTTTCCTTAAAGTAAATCCTCCCCTAAATGTTTTTTTTTTCTTTTAATTATAGTTATTTTTTTAGTAATAATACTTTTGAAGTGATAAAAATATTTATGAATAAAATATAATCCGAAAATTTTATGTGGAAATTTAAATCTAGAAAAAATCACGGAGACCGAGTTCAAATAATTTTTGTAATATTATTTTAAATATCAAATATTATAAAAATATTCACTAACAAAAATATTTTAGTGTTTTTTCCTCATCCTCCTTTTGTCCCCCACAATTTCTCTGCTTACGATGAACAGTTGATAATAAATTCAACGGATATCAAAGACTTTTGCTCCATCTCATGTTCTTAAACAAGCTATATTCAACATATGCAAATGACACGTAGACAGCTTTGTGTTATTGACCTCATCTTTGATCCTCAAAGTTTGAAACATAGAAGATTACTGGTTTTACCATGCCTTAGAATTCTTGCAGAACACTCCATTGGAGACTATTCTGGCCCAGCCCACTCACTCACTCAAAGCCCAGCATAGCCAAGCTCATCCCCCTCTCCTAGCACAGATATAGCCCTTTATCCAAGCCCCGCCCACCCGTTCCTAGCCATGCCCAGCCCCGCAATCCTTAGCCCATTCCTATCCCAGTTCACTCCCCTCTTTATCCAAAGCCTAGCCCACAGCTCTTAGCCTACAGCCTTATCCCTCTATCCAGGGTCAGCAAAGCCCTCTATCCAAACCTAGCCCAGCTCCATCTGAGTCCATTTCCACCACTCTATTCAGCACAAGCCTGCCCAGCACAGCAAAGCTCATCCCCCTCTCCCTATCACAGCATATCCCTTTATCAAGCCCCGCCCACCCGTTCCTAGCCATGCCCAGCTCCGCAATCCTTAGCCCAGATCCTATCCCAGTTCACTCCCCTCTTATCCAAAGCCTAGCCCACAGCTCCTAGCCCACAGCCTTATCCCCTATCCAAGGCCAGCACAGCCTCTATCCAAACCCAGCCCAAGCTCCATCCGAGTCCCATTCCAACCACTCTATTCAGCACAAGCCAGCCCAGCATTCTTCTTATCCAAGCCCCGCCCATCCTTCTATCCATGCCAGCCCCACTCGCTCCCAGCCCAACACATCCCCTCTATCCAAGCCCAGCCCATCCTGCTCCATGATAGCCGATACCCTTCTCAATCGCTCCTAGACAAGCCCAGCCCAGTAACTACTAGAGCAACCAGCACATCCCTCTTCCTGCCAGACCAGTTCTATATCCAAGCCTAGCCATCTCTCCATTTCAGCCCAGCCCCTCTAGCCCAGCTAACTAATTACTAGAGCAGCCCAGCACATCCCTCTTCCCGCAAGACCAGTTCTCAAGAGCCCATCGCTCCAGCGGAGCCCATCCCGCTCCATGCCAGCCGATCCCCTTCTCACTCGCTCCTAGGATCAGCTCAGCCCACTAACTACTAGAGCAGCCCCGCCCATCCTTCTATCCATGCTAGCCCCACCTCGCTCCCAGCGCAGCCTAGCACATCCCCTCTATCCAAGCCCAGCCCATCCCATGCCAGCCGATCCCCTTCTCACTCGCTCCTAGGCCAGCCCAGCCCAGTAACTACTAGAGCAACCCAGCACATCCCTCTTCCAGCCAGACCAGAGCCCCATCCGAGTCCATTTCTATTCAGCCCAGCAGCCTATCCAAAGCCCCGCCCATCCATTCTATCCATGCCAACCCAGCTCACTTAACTACTAGAGCAGCCTCCGCCCATCCTTCTATCCATGCCAACCCCCCCTCGCTCCCAGCCCAGCCCATCCCATTGCATGCCAGCCGATCCCCTTCTCACTCGCTCCTAGACCAGCCCAAGCCCAGTAACTACTAGAGCAACCCAGCAGCCCATCCCTCTTTCAGCCAGACCAGTTCTCTATCCAAGCCTAGCCATCGCTCCATTTCAGCCGAGCAGCACACCCCTCTATCCAAAACGCAGACCAGATCCCCATCCGAGTCCATTCTTATTCAGCACAGCCCAGCCCAGCAGTCTATCCTATCCAAAGCCAAAGCCCCGCCCATCCTTTCTATCCATGCCAGCACAGCCCATCCCCTCTTGATGTCGCTTCCTACACCCAGCCATTGGCCACACAAAAGTACGCAGCCATAATCATCCCTTCTCTTCCCGCGGAGATCCCCATCCGAGTCCATTCTTATTCAGCACAGCCCAGCAGTCTATCCTATCCAAAGCCAAAGCCCCCGCCCATATCCTTTCTATCTATCCCAGCCGAGCCCACTTATATCCTACTAGAGCAGCCCGCCCAGCCCATTCCCTCTTTGATGTCGCTTCCGAGTTCATTTCTTATTCAGCTTAGCCAGCAGTCTATCCTACCCAAAGCCGAAGGCCCCCCCGCACATCCTTTCTATCCATGCCAGTTCAGCCCACTTAACTACTGGAGCAGCCCAGCCCATCCTCTTGATGTCGCTTCCTAGAACCCAGCTCATTGGCCACACAAAGTACGCAGCCATAGGCAACACTTCTCTCTCCCGCGGGACCCCAGACAGATAGGGCAGCATGACTGCTCTTTTAACCAGTTTTTAAGTTTATATACTAATCAAGCTTCTGCAAAAGCACCGATGTAGGTAAACCAAACAGGTGAGAATATTAGAATAATCTAATGAGTAATTTTTTATAGAGGTAAACCAAAACAGGTGAGAAATATTAGAATTAACCCAAACGGGGTCACCATTCGGCCCATGAGAATTTTTCTTCCCGGCCCATAATTTGTAATTTGTATTTTTAAACTCATTTGGCTACTCTAGCCTTTTTGTATGGATTATTATATATTTGCATATCATGCATATATTGTGTGGTTAGGGTAGATGAATGTTGGTGAATTATGGGTTAAAGACTTGGCCATCCAAGTGATAATAGCTTCCAACACTTAGTATTTTTGCTACTCAAAACAAATGGAGACCCCAAAAAAAAAAAAAAAAAAAAAAAAAAAAAATTGTGATGTAGTCACTGAGCAACTAGGATAATCAAAGAAGCACTAGGGAGCCAAGATCCATTGATGAACATCGGAGGACAAAAAAAAAAAAAAAATAAAAAAAAGAAACAATAACGAGATCAATACAAAGAAAATAACAAAAGACTATAAATTTTATCAAAGACATCCCAGAAAAGAAATCATCACACAATTTCAACGAGCAATAATATTACTAAGTGTGATGAAGAAGCAAGGCCTGGAAAGAAGGCCCACAACACAGCCCCAAAAAAAAATGGAAATTGGGTTTTCTCAAAACTAACGAACTTTCCCACATGGTCACCCAACATGGCACTACTCTATTTCCTATTAGGCATATTTTTGTTCTTTCTAATTATGTTATTACCAGTATTAGTTTTTAATCCATTTGCCTCTTTAATGAGAGGGCTTGTCATAGATTTTAGCACGTTTTGAATGAATTTGATTTTATTAAGCTTTTTGCTTTGGGGTGCGATCCGCTTATATTCTCTTTTGA